>JACXGI010000323.1:0-151166 GCA_016801175.1 Esox masquinongy
ATTATGTCCAAATAGAGTCCCGGTGTAGAAAAGTTGGGTAAAAAGGTCAACAGATAAAAATATTGCGTTGGTAAACTCTTAAAGTAGAATTTAACCAATTAGTTTACAAAGAGTAAATTCGAAAAAGTTTGGCAGGTAGCCAGGTAGGTAACAGCAAGCAGCGTGCAGCACGACAACAATCCCACAATGCAACAGTCAAGACAAGACCGTCCATCTCTCCTGCATGAGATTTGAAGCAAAACACCAATACTTCAAAAAGCTGTCATCTGTGGTATGCAACTATAAAAACATCAGCAAGGCACTGGCAACATGACATCAAATGAGGCAGTGCTGGGAGCAGGCTAATCTGGCAGTTTTGGGGAATGAAGTAAGCCACACTGGAAGCTGTAGTGAAGTTGGAGGAGGCAGAGAAGACTAGATGTGCCTCTGGAAGAAGCAGTACTGCAAACTACCAAGACACTTGTCTACAATGATGTGCCGTATCGTATTGGGGAGTTGAAAATTACTGAAGTCATTCAAAGTGACGACATTCCCATTTTCCTGGAGATCAAGGCCATTTACTGTATAAATGGGCAATGGTTTGTCGTAGGAACAAAGATGGTAGTGGAAGAGAGAGGATGGGTTGCCTTGAAAGTGGGAGTGGAGGTGGCCCATCATGGGCTGGACATCTATTCTAACATGGAGGGAGAACGTTATGCCACGTTGAGATACTGGGTGGTGTAACTTCCCAACTCAATAACTTGGTAATACTGAATTTGAAAATGTTAAAACAAATATATCATTTCGGCATAGTTTTATTTGACCATTTTTCCATGTATTTGCTCTAGATCAACAGTATTTGTGCTTTCCTTGTTGATAATGAATGCAAACACTGACATTCAGATATTATATCTTTTTTCCACAGAGAATGACATTGACGGGGAAACCTTGCTTTTACTTACAGACTGCATGGTTGAAAATAAGATTCCAAATATAAAAAATCTGGTTATTTTTTTACCACAGTTGGAGAGTTTTAAAAAAGGGAATGGAGCTGAAGTCAAGAAAGTAAGGAAACAACAACTGGAGGTGCTGAGAGAAGAACCGTCTGTACAACAGACTCCAGTATCAACATGTCCTAAGGTCACATCCATATATCCTCACACAGAACTGAGGAAGACTGCTGAGTGCATCATTGTGGGACCCAACATGGGAGGAGCTTCCTGCCTACCCACTGGATGATGATGATGACGATTGTGACAAGCATGCATATTATCGTCTCAGGCCTCTGTGCAAGATTGTGGTGAAAGAAGATAAGGACAAAACCTTTGGAGTGACTGCTGACGTTCTAGCACGATTAGACAGAGACATGAACCTGACACATGGCTCATCTGTGATCAGAGTCATTCAGACATCCAATGATTCTTCTGTTTCTTCTGCAGTGATGAAAATGACCTGTAATTACTGTGGATGCACAGGACACTTACAGAAACGATGCAAGAAAAGGATGAAAAGGATGAGAGACATACAAAGACAACCTACAAATAATCACAAAATAACAGAGTCACCCAGTTCTGATGATGTCACCGTGGGTGTGGCAGAGGGAGAATAGAAGTGTCCCATCCTATATAGAAATTCTGATGGCATTTATGCTAATCTGCTGTTAAACGTCAACATTGAGTTCCTAAAAGTCGACATTGAGTTCCTGGTGGCCACCAGGGCTGACAACTACAGTGTTACTATCACAGAAAGCTGAAGTAATACGCCCACAATGCACCAGTAAGACGCAACAGGCGTTGGGGGGAAAAAAACATGATACCAACCAATCCGTTGATGATTTCTATTGGACCACTGACAATTGAATCCAACATGTGAGTGGGGCCATAGATCCCATCTTGCAGCTTCTCCTAAGGTGAAGTGCCATGGAAATCAGGAGAACAAAGATGTGCATCCTCAAACCTGGCCACACTCATGCTTCCACAGGATGCCACATAGCTTGATCATGACTGTTGTGAACTAGTCATGGATCAGTTATCCGATGGGTTTACGAGTTCTCATCCCTTGGACAACAATTTGATATGTACAGATGGCTCTAGCATTATGGAGGGGGGAGTGCGGAAGGCAGGATGAGCGGTCACTACAGTGGACAATGTCACAGAACTTCAAGATACGCCTTTGGTGTAACACACAACATCAGACAGATCTGGAAGAACAGAAGGTTCGTCACTGGACTAGGAATTTCTTTTAAAAACAAATCAGAAGTGAAGGCTTTACTGGATGTACTCCAGTTACCTATCCAAGTGGCAACTGATCATCGTCAACCAGTTTTCCAGATGGGCAGAAGCCTATCCCATGAAGGATGGAAATGCAAAACACACAGTAAAGATCTTGGTCAGAGAAATCCTTCCAAGATGGGGATTATCGAATCAGCTGGACTCCGATAGAGGAACACCATTCACAGGGAGAGTGTGTCAAGAAGTTGCTAGACTGTTGAACATTGATTGGCAGCTACATTGTCCATACCGCTTTCGGTCTGAGATATTAATCAAGTAGATTAATATCTCAATGAAAGATTTGGAAAATACCTCTTCTATCACTCTTGTGTTCTCTTGTTTTTCTCTACAGGTGGTGATGACAATCTATCGCTGGACTCTACAAACATATCCCTTGTCTTCTGGACCGACTCTTTAACAATACGAAGTTGCCTATGAACTCTGGGTCTGAAGTAACCTAACTGACCAGTGAACCGCCAGAGAATACCCCATCACGGGCCCAGGTCTGCAACTAAGACTGTGGTTGCACTGTGTGTAGGGCTCATTCCTATCTGGAGCTCCTATCCTTACCTTTTTTCAAATTCAAATTACAGACTATTTCAATAAAATCTCTTTTCTATCAAAACAATTGTTTAGATATTTTTTGGGTCTTAAATTATATTTGTTGAGGCCTTAAAAAGGTCTTGAAAAGCATTGAATTTGATTTTTAAAATGGTGCAAGAACCCTGTAAAGATCTAAAGATATTTTCTCAAGCAAACAGAGTTGGGGCAGTATGCACATTCAGTAGTTTTTTTTGTGTCCATTGTTTTAATTGTGTAAGCTCTGTAATGGGTCAAATTAATCAAATAATAATTAGTATGTAAGAAATAATGCATAACTCATAAATAAGAGTTATGCATCACTTTACAAGCACGTATGATAATATCAATCCTGGTCCTGGAGAGCTACCATCCTGTAGGCTTTCACTCCTAATTTGGACACCTGATACTAATAATGAACTGGATGAAAAGCTAAGTCAGGTAGTGATGGCCATTCGAGGCTTCATCACCGTTCTTCTAGCAGCAGGATATTATGCTAGCAGCGCTAACTCAGATTTTCTTTTTCAAAATAAAAGCCATCATTGAAATGTATAAGGCAATATAGTTAACAATCTAGTCTGTACATTTTATGTTTAATGTCCATTCCAATGTTGTTCTTGTCTGTTCCTTTTTACAGACTAGAATGTTAACTATATTGTCTTATAAATTTCAATAAAGGCTTTTATTGTGATAAAGAAAATCTGAATGCTGCAAGCATAATATCCTGCTGCTAGAATAACGCTAACAAAGCCTCGTTTGGCCATCACTAAAGTCAGGTTAGTCACAACTGTGGTTGAAGAGAAAACCTACACGATGGTAGATCTCCAGGACCAGGATTGAGCACCCCTCATTCAGAGAGTATGGGAGAATTCAGTGTGGATGGGAATGCGTGACACATTTTTTATACTTCAGTACTGTGAGTGTGTACGAGATCATGTATCCATGTAAATTGCAAAGTAAGACACATTCAAAAAAATAACTGCTAATTATGTGTATACCCTTCCATCTACAACCCCGTTTCTAAAAACGTTGGGACGCTGCGTAAAATGTAAATAAAAACTGAATTCAATGATTTACAAATAATTTAAACCCTTTGCTCCATAAAAAATAGTACAAAGACAACATATCAAATATTGAAACTGAGATATTTATTGTTTCTTGAAAAATATATGCCCACTTTGAATTTGATGCCAGCAACAGGTTTCAAAAAAGTTGAGACGGAGGCAACAGAAGACTGGAAAAGTTGTGTAATGCTAAAAAACAAAATCTGGTGGAATATCATACTAATTAGGTCATGATTGGGTTTTAAAAGATCATTCCAGAGGGGATGGGCATGTCAGAAGTGAGGATGGGGAGGGGTTTGCCCATGCAGTGTGAATGACTGCATGGGCAAATAGTGCAACAATTTAAGAATAACGTTTCTCAACGTAAAATTGCGAAGAGTTTGGGGATCTCATCATCTGCTGTACATAATATCATTGAATGATTCAGAGAATCCAGAGAAATCTGTACGTAATGGACAAGGCTGAAAACCAATATTGGATGGCTGTGATCTTCAGGCCCTCAGATGGCACCACATTAAAAACAAACACAATTCTGTAGTGGAAATCACTGCATGGGCTCAGGAACACCTACGAAAATCATTGTCTGTGAATACAGTGTCACTCCATCCACAAATGCAGATGCAAAACTCTACCATGCAAAGAAGAAACCAGATATAAACAAGATCCAGAAATGCTGCTGCCTTCTCTGGGCCCAAGCTCATTTAAGATGGACTGAGGTGAAGTGGAAAACTGTCCTGTGGTCTGACAAATCAAAATTTGAAATTATTTTTGGGAATAATTTCCCAAAAATAATTTGGGAGGATGAGTCTTTCAGAAGTAAAGATGGGGTGGGGTTCACCAATCTGTGAAAGACTACGCGGGACAATAGCAACCCTAAAGAGGAAAGTTGTTATCGGGTTGTTATCAGGGCACAGCTCAAAAGCCTGCCCGCAGTCCAGATCTATCACCCATTGTAAACATTTGGTGCATTATGAAACGAAAAATATGACAAAGGAGACCCTGAACTGTTGAGCAGCTGAAATCCAATATCAAGCAAGAATGGAAAAACTTTTCACTTTCAAAACTACTGTACAGCAATTGGTCTCCTCAGTTTCCAAATGCTTACAGAGTGTTGTTAAAAGAAGTGGACATGCAACACAGTAATAAACATGCCTCTGTCTCAACTTTTTTGAAACGCGTTGCTGGCATCAAATTCAAAATAGACTTATAATTTTACAACAACAATAACATTTCTCTGGTTCAACATTTGGTATGTTGTCTTTGTACTACTTTTAATTAAATATATACAGTGGATATAAAAAGTCTACACACCCCTGTTAAAATGCCAGGTTTTTGTGATGTAAAAGAATGAGACAAAGATAAATCATGTCAGAACTTTTTCCACTTTTAATGTGAACATTTCAATTGAAAAACAAACTGAAATCTTTGAGGGGGAAAAATGAAAAATAAAAACCTTACAATAACCTGGTTGCATAAGTGTGCACTCCCTCTTATAATTGGGGATGTGGCTGTGTTCAGAATGAACCAATCACATTCAAACTCATGTTAAATAGATGTCATTACACGCCTGCCATCATTTAAAGTGACTCTGATTAATCACAAATAAAGTTCAGCTGTTCTAGTAGGATTTTCCTGACATTTTCTTAGTTGCATCTCAGAGCAAAAGCCATGGTCCGCAGAGAGCTTCCAAAGCATCAGAGGGATCTCATTGTTGAAAGATATCAGTCAGGAGAAGGGTACAAAAGAATTTCCAAAGCATTAGACATACCATGGAACACAGTGAAGACCGTCATCATCAGGTGGAGAAAATATGGCATATCAGAGACATTACCAAGAACTGGACATCCCTCCAAAATTGATGAAAAGACGAGAAGAAAACTGGTCAGGGAGGCTTCCAAGAGGCCTACAGCAACATTAAAGGAACTGCAGGAATTTCTGCCAAGTACTGGCTGTGTGCTACATGTGACAACAATCTCCCATATTCTTCATATGAATGGGCTATGGGGTAGGGTGGCAAGACAGAAGCCTTTTCTTACAAAGAAAAACATCCAAGCCTGGCTGAAGTTTGCAAAAACAAACATCAAGTCCCCCAAAAGCATGTGGGAAAATGTGTTATGGTCTGATGAAACCAAGTTTTAACTTTTTGGCCATAATTCCAGAAGGTATGTTTGGCGCAAAAACAACACTGCACATCACCCAAAGAACACCATACCCACAGTGAAGCATGGTGGTGGCAGAATCATGCTTTGGGGCTGTTTTTCTTCAGCTGGAACCGGGGCCTTAGTCAGGGTGGAGGGAATTATGAACTGTTCCAAATACCAGGCAATTTTGGCACAAAACCTTCTGGCGTCCGTTAGAAAGTTAGAAAGCACGACAACGACCCAAAGCACACATCCAAATCCACAAAACCATGGCTTCACCAGAAGAAGATTAACGTTTTGGAATGGCCCAGCCAGAGCCCAGACCTGAATCCAGTTGAACATCTATGGGGTGATCTGAAGAGGGCTGTGCACAGGAGATGTCCTCGCAATCTGACAGATTTGGAGCGCTTTTGCAAAGAAGAGTGAGCAAATATTGCCATGTCAAGATGTGCCATGCTAATAGACTCCTATCCAAAAAGACTGAGTGCTGTAATAAAATCAAAAGGTGCTTCAACAAAATATTAGTTTAAGGGTGTGCACACTTATGCAACCAGGTTATTGTAAGGTTTTTATTTTTATTTTTCCCCCTCAAAGATTTCAAATTGTTTTTCAATTGAATTGTTCACGTTATAGGTCACATTAAAGGTGGAAAAAGTTCTGACATGATTTATCTTTGTCTCATTCTTTTACATCACAAGAACCTGGCATTTTAACAGGGGTGTGTAGACTTTTTACATCCACTGTAGATCAATTGATTTGTACATCATTGCATTCTGTTTTTATTTGCATTTTACGCAGCGTCCCAATTTTTTTGGAAACAGGGTAGTATATAATGATATCATCAAATATATTTATAGATGTTAAGTAAACATTTGCTAAAGTGATTGTTAACAAAATTTACAAATATAAAAGATTCTAAAGAGAACTAGCAACATTGATCAAACTTAAACCTCACAGAAAAACCACATGCATTTCACATGTCAAATTATAACGTTATGCACACTAGTTTCCAGTGTTTTTTGGAACATTTTACATGTGCTTAGATGTTTTGATATGTGGAAATGAGGGAGACTTCCCATGTTGACATGTAGGTTATGTGAAATAGCCATTTCATAGATGTATTTATGTTGAAGAAGACATACAGTTGTGCTCATAAGTTTGCATACCCTGGCAGAAATTGTGAAATTTTGGCATTGATTTTGAAAATATGTCTGATCATGCAAAAAAACCTGTCTTTTATTTAAGGATAGTGATCATATGAAGTGATCATATTATTATTATTTAAGGATGAAGTGATCATATTATTATCACATAGTTGTTTGGCT
The DNA here is from genome assembly GCA_016801175.1 of Esox masquinongy. Lineage (NCBI taxonomy): Eukaryota > Metazoa > Chordata > Actinopteri > Esociformes > Esocidae > Esox > Esox masquinongy. The sequence continues at coordinate 7,359 of JACXGI010000323.1, forward strand.
CCTTTTTAAATTATTATGATTGCAGAAATCCCCCAAATGGCCCTGATCAAAAGTTTACATACCCTTGAATGTTTGGCCTTGTTACAGACACACAAGGTGACACACAGTTGAAAATCACTTATTAAGAAGTGCATAATTCAGGGATCTCTTGATACCAAGCCAAGGTCAGGTAGACCAAGAAATATTTTAGCCAAAACTGCTAGAAGAATTGTTCGGGATACAACGAAATACCCACAGGTAACCTCAGGAGAAATACTGGCTGCTCTGGAAAAAGACGGTGTGGTTGTTTCAAGGAGCACAATACGATGATACTTGAACAAAAATGAACTGCATGGCCGAGTTGCCAGAAAGAAGCCTTTACTGCGCCAATGCCACAAAAAAGCCTGGTTACAATATGCCCGACAACACCTTGACACGCCTCACAGCTTCTGGCACACTAATTTGGAGTGACGAGACCAAAATAGAGCTTTATGGTCACAACCATAAGTGCTATGTTTGGAGAGGGGTCAATAAGGCCTATTGTGAACAGAATTCCATCCCCACTGTGAAGCATGGTGGTGGCTCACTGATGTTTTGGGGGTGTGTGAGCTCTAAAGGCACGGGGAATCTTGTGAAAATTGATGGCAAGATGAATGTAGCATGTTATCAGAAAATACTGGCAGACCATTTGCATTCTTCTGCACGAAAGCTGCGCATGGGATGCTCTTGGACTTTCCATCATGACAATGACCCTAAGCACAAGGCCAAGTTGACCCTCCAGTGGTTACAGCAGAAAAAGGTGAAGGTTCTGGAGTGGCCATCACAGTCTCCTGACCTTAATATCATTGAGACCCTCTGGGGAGATCTCAAACGTGCGGTTCATGCAAGACAACTAAAGACTTTGCATGACCTGGAGGCATTTTGCCAAGACAAATGGGCAGCAGTACCACCTGCAAGAATTTGGGGCCTCATAGACAACTATTACAAAAGACTGCACGCTGTCATTGATGCTAAAGGGGGCAATACACCGTATTAAGAACTAAGGGTATGCAGACTTTTGAACATGGGTCAGTTCATGTTTTTCGTTGTTGCCATGTTTTGTCTTATGATTGTGCCATTTTGTTATGACCTACAGTTGAATGAGAATCCCATAAGAAATAAAAAACATGTTTTGCCTGCTCACTCATGTTTTCTTTACAAATGGCACATATATTATCAATTCTCCAAGGGTATGCAAAATTTTGAGCACAACTGTATATAACAACACAAAAACAGTATATGCCTTTTCAAAGTCCCTTAATATGTTCTAAGGCACCTGTATTTATTTGTTTTACCATAAATAGGTGTATTGTATTCTTCAAATGGATCTACAGATACAACTTTTAAACATCAAGTTAAAATGGGTTTGCTTTCTAGCTTTTCATATGTACAATTTGTCAGAAGACAACCAAAAGAACAACTTTATGTCAATAATTTATTTTTGACCAAAATGTCTGAACTTTCTAGTCCCATGGTCTCAGTATTGCAAAATCTGTTATTGACTCATTCTGCAAAGGAAATTGCACCTCTAACAAAGTCTATTCGCATTTGGTGTGATGACATGAAAAAGCAAACGTTACTAGTTTCTGCAATCTGTACGAGGCAAGACTGTTTTTTAATAATTATTTCTGTACTTTTGGAAATTATTATGCATTACTGTAGTCTAACATTCTTGCAAATTGTACAATTTAGTTTGATTGCATATTTTTCAGATGAATTATTGGTCAAACTATCTCAGACCAAACCTGAATAATAGGTTTCTGGTGATTTTATTGATCACAATCAACCATGGTAAGACTGAACAACTTAATGTTTCCAACTTGTTAGACAGAAACATATTATTTTCTAATAAAATAATCCATTCAAGTTAAACAGATAATTTCTAAAGTACCATGTTAAAAAATACAGTATTCGGTATGAGAACATCTAACTGTAAAATGTCACTTTATTGACCTCAGACCTATGCGGTGACAGAGGAGGAGTACACGCCTGGACCTACCACTACAGCACCCAGAACATGGACTGGGATTCAGCTCGCCATTGGTGTATGCAGCATTACACTGACATGTTGGCCATCCAGAACCAGGAGGAGATTGTTTACCTCAACACCATGCTCCCTAGGCACCCACAATACTACTGGATCAGCCTCCGCAAGGTTAGCTTATTTATATGTAATGATTACCAGCCTGTCAATCATGCCAAATGAGGTCCATCTACCAAAGGATTTGACACTGATTTATTAACGTTAATGTATTTATATTTAATTAATGTTATGGCTTCATATGCATCAGGTGAATGGGTTATGGACCTGGATGGGAACCAACAAGACCCTGACCAAAGAGGCAGAAAACTGGGCCACTGGGGAGCCCAACAACAGAGGCAATGGCCAGGACTGTGTGGAGATCTATATTAAGAGACAGAAAGATGAAGCCAAGTGGAACGATGAGAAGTGCACAAAGAAAAAGGGAGCCATCTGCTACACAGGTAGAGCAGTATGTGTATGTGTTTGAGTGGGTGCACACATCTGGTGTTTTCTAAAAGGACAATTTAACCATTTTATAATTGGATATCAGATGGTTCCTGTAATCCATAGTTCAGTTTTCTTTAAATAATTGTTTCAAAGTTTTTAACATTTTGGCACTGCTAGCTACAAATCAGTGGAATTGACAGAGCTGTTTAAGCATGTTTTTAATTAAGTGTACAGTCAAATCATAGTTAAGTAACAGCAAACCAAATATGCAGTGGATATCAGTTGATTATGAGGAAAAATGTTTGCCCACCCCATTACTTTCAAATATTTTGGTGTTGCATGGCCAGTCCGAGCATGTTTCCCTCAGGTCTAAAGATATTGCAGTGTTTGGGATAATGCCCTCCATATAGTGCCAAATTGTTTGGATGGGACACTAGGCATGTGATATAGGTGCTATGGATGTTCAATCAATAATGTATGTAAGTTGCTTTGGGTATTGTATCAACTAAATTATTACACTGTCATTCTGATGATTTTTAGCTAGTTTGCAATAGCTTTCTAAAGACAACTGAAGCATTGGTTATGTTTTTTTCTGGGAGAGGAATCATCCATTATGTAAAATACTGAAATTCTTCTTTAAGTCTCCTATTTGTTTACTGCCCTATGTGTGCAGCATCTTGCTCAGAGCATAGCTGCAGTGTCCATGCTGAGTGCTTGGAGAACATAGGGACCTACACCTGTCAATGTGACCCTGGCTTCGAGGGGCCCCGGTGCCAGGAAGGTGAGTTAAGCTCCTAATACATTTATTTGCACCTGTAGAATACATTTACTATAGAATGGTTTCCTGAAGTAAGGATCAGGACAAGGGATGTAGTTGTACAAATACAAAAAAAAGTGGTCAAAATATTAAATCCATTTGGCAGGTGTTCATGATAAGATGGAAAATCTCAATGGGCAAACAATAACAACTGAGGTTAATATGCAGCCTGTGTCTCCATATTTCTTTCAAATATGGAGGTGTATTTTTCATCTGAATATTTATCAAACATACAAATAAACAGACAGTAAAGGGGTTTTAACAAAAATAACATGTTTTTTGTTTGTTCTTTTAAACAATACAATAAAAACAAGTTAAAATTTCATATGTATAATGGAAGACAACTAAAACAGAACAGACAAGATCCCCGCTTTCCTGCTCCCTAAACCAGACATAACCTCTTACCACTTTCTTTTCCTAACCTATCGGTTATTGGTAAGCTGCTCCACATTACAACCAGCTGTGAGAGCTACCCTCTCTCTCTGACCAATTATTAATCTCAAACTAGGCTTAATGTACCTCATCACTATGTGAATTACAGAAAACAAATATATATGCTTTGTTGCGGCCATGTTTTTCGGATACCTTTCAGATCAGGTTAACACTAGAAGCACCGGAAGGGGTCAATTTGACCCCCAGGTACCAAATTTTATTTATGTAAAAATAACCACTGGAAAAGCGAATTTAAAGCTATTTGCCTTATTTCTTCCATTTTTATTTTATTTTTTAAAGCTGTAATTCTCCTGCTCTGTCACCAGGTGGTGCATAAAAATGGCTTATTTGCCACCAGATGACGCAATGTTTTGGCAATATTGATTAGTCTGTGTGCGCGCGCACACGTCAGGGTTTACGTTAGCCGGCAAATGCAGGCGGTATCTCGTGTAATTGTCACGCAGATGGTAAATATCAACAACCAGAATGCCCGGTGGGAAATATGCCAAAGAAATAAATGAATTGATTAAAAGCATATTGAATAGCCTAATATTGTGTCACCTATATGATATGTTGCCAAGAAAACAGCGAGCCTCTGTTCGCTCAAAGACGTTACTGAGTGTTTGGTCGTGTGACTAAGCAACGTGTTTCAACGTTTAATATGCAATGGGACAACATATATTTATATCCATACATTTTAATGGGCATTATCTAATTAGGAAATATGGTTGGAAATGTCAACATTTTTCTTACAATATTAGCCAAAATATTTTACACATGCTTGAGTGCTTTTCTTTTGTTGATCAGAGTTGACATGTTTGTCTAATAATAATGTTGCGAAATTAGGCTACATCATGGTGCATTGCAAAACAATTCTAAACTAGCTTTAAACATACTGAAATTAAGAAGCAAACGAGTTTCAGTATATCGTCTGACCCTATAACTTTACACAGAGCATGTCAAACTCTTCTGCACGCATGGGCTAGACATCCCATGGAAACAGACATAATTCGCGTGGTATTTGTTAAGACGTTTCTAACATTGGTCTAAAATCCCTTGTTCAAATTGGAAACATGATTTTAGAATCAAAATATTGTGCAAGAAGTTTGTTGTGTATAAAAATAATTGCGATCTGGCTCAAATAATTAGGATCAGGCAGTTACGTAATAATTGTTACGACAGCCTTAGAGCCTATTATGCTCAACCGCAAAGATTGTGGAGTTCATTCTGCTGACTAATTTAAATAAAAAACATCTGTTGGGAAAGTGAAAAAACAATTATAACCTTACAAATGCATATAGATGGCCTAAAAGTAACGTGTTTACACTGTCACATACACTATTCAATGACACTGTTCAATGACAATAAAGTTAAATCTAATCTGTCATGTGCACTATATGTACACTATTAACTATATATACACTATCATGTATTTAGCCTACAATTAACCAAAGGGATGTATAAAAATGTTGTTCATAGATATTCTTGAAAATGTGAAACTCATCAGTCTCTCAGCATTCTTACTATTACAATAACTAAATTAAATAAACTAGATTTAAAAAAAATAGGAACTTCCGAACAGTTTTGGATTAAAGACGCATCTTGCCGTTTCCTTCCATAAATATCACCCAGTCCGTTTATGTGTGGGACGAAGGCATCAACTTGTAAATCTCTTCTCCCAAAATTCCACAGTCCATTGTGAGCAATTTATGTAAGCACAATACAATAAATACACAAGAGTTGTTGAATTTGATCATTTATATAAAAGTGCATTATTATATATGAATAAAAAATGAAAAAAAAGCTTTTCATGCTTTGAAATATATGTTTAATTCCAATCAAACCCTTTATCAACATCTCAGATATAATGGAAAAAAATGCATGCTTCCAGATTCATATCAGCAAGCTTATAGTCCTCCGGCCTTTCCACAGACAATGTGAAGAGGCGATCGAGCCACACGTTAGTGAAACAATCGGATTACTGCCAGCAATTGGCCGTAACCCACCCTCCTACTAATTACTATGCCACGTTGCACATCCACACTCAATGCAGACGTTTGGTAAGTTTCAAGTAAAACTAGTAAACAATCCCAACCCCCGGTCCCAATACCACTGTCCAGTGTCGATGAGGAGAAGACATGTTTAGTCTTTAGGCTACATTTCTCTTTTCGCCTAACCAATATCATAAGCCCCATGTGTGCGTCACATGGATGAAAGACAAATGTGGTCTGCTTGTTTCATTATCAATGCCCACATGCAATGCAAAATGTAATGGCCGTTCGAGTGCATTTACTACAAACAAGTCGCTAAGTGTTTGGCAGATATCATTAGTTTTGCCAACTTGACAACGTCTCATTTTCGTTGGTGGGGAAGAAGTGTCTGTCAAAAGGCGCTGGGCCGTCAGCCTTGCCCATTATTTGATTCGCACACAGCTCCTAAGCCAACTCAAGATGGAAACGCCTTCTACGTATAGTTGTATTCATGCAATGTTTGTACAAAGTATGTGCATTGATGCCAGCCAGGTCTAAGACATAAAACACTGCAACCAGGCCATATAGCGACTCCCTCCCTTTACCGAACACAACCCTGCTGCCATCTGGTCCATAACATCTACGCCACACTTAGTGCTGTTGTAGTGGGCCATAGTTTCAGGCAGTTTCTTTGCACCACTGTCAATTCCAACCGTCTGATGCATTGTGCTCAAAATGCATAAATTTTTCTTTGTTTTTGCTTGATAAATCGTACGTGTAGCGTTCCCAGCCTTCCGAACTTTTGTTGAATGTTTTTCAGACTGTGCCTGTGTACAGGGTGGCATACCTCATTTGATTTTATTAACGGTACCAAAAATTTTGGTTTTGCTTGCCAAAAGATTTCTTGCCAGTGGCAAGGAGGTGAAAAAATTGTCTGTCTGTGGTTACATTTCTTCCTTTCCCCAAGACGCCTAACGACATTGTCAGATGAACGCTGCCCAGCCCGCCTGCTATTGATTTTTCAGAGATAGGGAAGTGCATTCAACATATATATATATATATATATATATATATATATATATATATATATATATATCCAGAGCGTAATCCCAAATGTGTCTGGTTTATTAGCCACGTACTGTTTGAATCGACAGTATGTTTTGGCTTTGGGCTTTGGTAGGGAATAGCTGTTCATCAACAGTTATGTTTGCACTGGGCTAGTAGAAGTAACAGATTGATTTTCATAAATGTATTGAATATCTCAGATATCATGGCAAATGTTGTACCCTTCGGGACATTGTAAGGAAATACACCACCGACCAAACTGTGCCACCACTCTAACTGTGTAGCTGGTTTTCTACAAAGTGAACTCCAGCCACACACTCACTACTTTATAGCACTAAACGCTAAAGAAATTGTACTGTGAATACAATTTTCCTAACAGCTCCGCCCATTCAGTTGATCAGTAAAATTGTAAATTACTAATGTGGACAGATCACAATTGAATGAGATCCTCTTATGAATCTCCTCATATTTGTCTTGATGATAATTTGTTAAAATTTTGTTAAAATGACCACATACTGATTTAACAAGGAAACCATGTCTCTAGATTGGATTCCCAGAAATAAAACCTTGTCTATCTTTGATACTAAAAAAGATATAGTCCAAGCCACATTTATGTCTGTTTTGAACTAAATTTCAGATCCACTATGACATCTATAAACAAAGCCTTGGTAGCTTCAACAATGAGTTGTGCAGGGCCAGACAGCAACATTTATCAGGAATGATCAACAAGAATATCAACAATACCCGCACTCTATTTGCCATGGTCAACAAGCTTACAAACCCCCTAAAGCAGATACCATCAGAACTCATGTCCACTGTGAAATGTAATGAATTTACGTGTTTCTTTAGTAAAAAAATTTAAAGTATTAGACAGACCAGCCGAACTACAAAGTCTAAGAAGGACAGTGTACCGTTACTACGACCACCAAGACATAACTTGGTTATGTTGCAATTTAATACAATTGATCAAAAATCCCTAGAAGAAACAGTTCGACATCTTAAAGCTTCCACATGTTGTTTTGACACACTGCCATCAGAATAGATTTTTAACTCTATAACAATGGACCTACAGCAAATAGTTAATAGCTCTCTGCAATCAGGCATTTTCCCAGTATCTCTAAAAACAGCTGCCATTAAGCCCCAATTAAAAAAGAGAACACTGGATGTATCTATACTTAACAACTATAGACCTGTATCAAATATCCCTTTTATACCAAAGATCATTGAGAAGGTTGTCTTCAGTCAACTCAGCAATTTTGTGAACTCAAGCTTGAGTCAGGCTTCCGACCTCACCACAGTACTGAAACAGCCCTGATAAAAGTTTTAAATGATATGCGGCTGAATACTGATTCAGATAAAATAAAAATTATTTTCTATTAGATCTCAGTGCAGCATCTGACACTGTAGATCATAGAACACTTCTAGATAGGCTGGAAAATTGGGTAGGACTCTTCGGGACAGTCCTTAATGGGTTCAGATCTTATCTAGATGGCTGGAGTTACTTTGTCACCATTGGTAATCATGAATCTGATAGGGTGGCTAAGACATGCGGAGTTCCACAGGGATCAATTCTCGGACTGCTTCTGTTCAATCTCTATATGCTACCTCTGGGCCAAATTGGATGGACCAAAATTGCCTACAGTTAAACCAAGATAAAACAGAGATTATTGTGTTTGGCAACAAAAATAAAAGAACTAGTATTAGTGAAGAGCTGGATTCTCGGGCCCTAAAAACCAGGGACCAAGTGGGTAATCTTGGTGTTCTGATAGACAGAGACCTCACATTTAACAGTTATATCAAAGTGGTCACCAAAACAGCATTCTATCATCTTAAAAATATAACCAGAATCAAGGGCTTGATATCCCAAAAAGACCAAGAGAAGCTCATCCATGCTTTTATCTCTAGTAGGGTTGACTACTGTAATGGCCTTAACTGGACTCCCCAAAACGACTGTAAAACAGCTGCAGCTCATTCAGAATGCTGCTGATAGAATGTTAACCAGGACCAAGAGAACAGAGCCCATCACTCTGGTTCTTAAATCTTTGCACTGGCTTCCAGTCTGTTACAAAATAGATTTTAAAGTGGTGCTTTTAGTTTATAAATCACTGAATGGTTTAGGCCCCGAATACATTTCTGATGTGTTTGAAGAATATAAACCGAGCAGGGCTCTTAGATCCATGAACACAGGTCAGCTAATAGAACCCAGAATCCAAACTAAACATGGTCAAGCTGCATTTAGCAGTTATGCTGCACACAACTGGAATAAACTACCAGAAGGTCTTAGACGTGCCCCAAACGTATACATTTTTAAATCCAGGTTAAAAACACTTCTATTTTCACGCGCCTATGACTGAGCACTCATATTTAGCCGCACTGTTTAGCCTTACAGCTTTTATAGCTTCCTATGTTTTTATACCGTTTTTATTCTATTTCTGTTTTCTTATTCTATGTTTTATTATTATGTTTTCATTTGAGTATTTGTTTTTATGCTATTGTATATTTATATTCTTTCTTTGTAAAGCTCATTGAATTGCTTCTATGTATGAACAGTGCTATATAAATAAACTTGCTTGCTGTTTTGCATAACTGGGATATTATATATTTTGCAGCAACAGTTTCTACATTCAACCATTCGTCTCTTTCACTTTGCACTTCAATGTACAACTGGGCACAGTTTTAGGACTTAATCATTTTGTATCGAAATGTAGAAGTTGAATTAAAGGGTCTCTTTTGTTTATTTAAAAAGCAACAATTCTTGTATTCTTGCATGTTTTAATTTTTACAATCACAATAGGAAGGGATTAAGACATCTGTTGAAAGTCAGGTAAATGTGAACAAAAATCACAATGTAAATTGAACATTGCTACTGATCTGACCCCAATGTCATAACAGTTTTTCTTTTCATAACTGTTGTGCAATATGTGTGGTGTGTAAGTTGTCAAATATTCTCCAACTGTCACTTTTGCTGTGACATCCTTTCCCCCCCAAAATGCAGAACATTGAACATTGATTCACTGGTCCTGGGAATGAAACACACTGTTCTGGCATTGTGCCTTGCTCTATCAACTGAGCTTCCGAGCTAATATTTGTATCTATATACAGTGCTCTTCATGATTATCAGCAGCCTTGTTGAGCAAAAGCCTATGGACAAATGTCATTGTTTTTTTACCAGCTTGATTTAAACTCAAAATGTGACATAAATCCTAACTTTAATTGAGGTTAAATTGTTCAAAGTTGTCATGCCCATTTTCGGTGAGCCAGCTCTCATAGTTACACTTAAAAAAACAGAAAATGTGTACCACAAACGGCTCTATATTTAAATTGAAAATACACCAGGAACCCAGAGGAACTCTTAATGTAAAATTTGACAGTTTGTGAAGCACGTTTAAATGGGCTGCAGTGTCAGTATACTGGGCCAAATGATCAAACAGGAGGATGGAGGTGGACAAAGAATATGACCTAAGTATATGGCATCCTGTTATTATTTCACTTTGTGGTGCTAATGATGGTTTATATAAATTATGTAGCGTATGAAAAGATGTGCATATATCCCTCCATTCTAGTCCACCACAATCTTTTGTTTTATATGCCACTGTAAATATAAACATAATGTAAATTATGTTATGTATAATGTTATGTTAACATCATGTTTAATATTATTTAATCCCTGCATTGTGTAAAGGCCTATCTTTAACCATTCTTGTTTGTATGTGTGTGTGTTTTGTAGTGGTCCGGTGCAACGCTATAAATGCTCCCCCTTACGCCTCTATGAACTGCCAGGACCCTGTGGAGAAGTTCAGCTATGGTTCCACCTGTACCGTGGAGTGTGAGGAGGGTTTTGTTCTGGTAGGAACTAACTCCACCCACTGCTCCTCAATGGGGAACTGGAGCCACACCCTTCCTACATGTCAGGGTAAGACCAGGGGCCAGTTGAGATGTATTCAATACATTTCTACTGTATATGGATTTTACTAGTTATTTTATGCCAGGCTTCAAATCTGTAGTGATATACCTGAATTACGTGGGCAAAATCGCAAAGCAGTTGTAGAGTTTTTTCAGTCAAAATGAAACTTTGATGGGTTAGCCTTAATCGGACATGTACAGGTTGAGTTGCCCAGATAAGTTATTGACTGTGTGGGAAAAAAATATTCTGAATGGTCTGAAGAATCCATTCTTTATCTAATACTTTCACATTAAAAGATTCACTTAACCTAGTCTATAGCAGGTATGATTCAGAGCATTGCTTGCTAGGGTTTCTGATCAAGCTACACTTCCAGCGTTCTTGCTGGAGCTGGAAACCCAGAGTTTGCTCAATTACTGGTTTGAGAGAGCTAATTGACAAATCCAGTTTTCTGGAATACACCCCAGAAGTTTAGCTCTCGCTTTAAAATTTATTTTTTGTTTGTTTTATAGTGGTCCAGTGTGACACTATAAAAGCTCCTCCTTACGCCTCCATGAACTGCCAAGACCCAGTGGAGAAGTTCAGCTATGGTTCTACCTGTACCGTGGAGTGTGAGGAGGGTTTTGTTCTGGTAGGAACTAACTCCACCCACTGCTCCTCAATGGGGAACTGGAGCCACACCCTTCCTACATGTCAGGGTAAGACTAGGGGCTATTTGAGATGTATTGAATACATTTCTACTGTATATGGATTTTACGTCCAAGCCCTGGGCTTTGAATGGAGGTCCCAATAATCTTTTGTGGTTAACTAAATAATTAGAAATACTGGCATGTGAACTTCTGTTAAGCTATACCAAGGGAGAAAAATAAACAGTTTACTTTATTAGCCTTGCAATTTTCAATTATGTTAATTGGAAACATGTGAATATGAAAATAAATGTACATAATATTTATTTATTTAACTTCTATTTCCAAGTTATTGGCAACCAACATCCAGGGTGCCTCAGAATGGTGCAGTGGTAGAGTTATTGCCTCACAGTGAGAACAGACATTGCAAGACCAGTGTTCTAATCCAGCTCCCAGATTTGTCCAAGGGTCACGTAGAGAGTGGTGCAATTGGCCAGCACAGCCTGGGCTGAGGTGCTGATGATCGAATATGGTTGCCCTACTGTTTGATGCTCTAGTGACCCAGTGTAGGTGCCTATGAGCTTAATCAAGCTTGAAGACCGTATATCAAAATAATTTGGTGAAATGTGGAAAACAGATGTTTACATCAAACCTTTACATTGATTTCGGTGTCTTTTGTAGTAGTGCAGTGCAACGCTATAAATGCTCCCCCTCATGTTTCCATTAACTGCGAGGACCCTGTGGAGAAGTTCAGCTATGGTTCCACCTGTACCGTGGAGTGTGAGGAGGGTTTTGTTCTGGTAGGAACTAACTCCACCCACTGCTCCTCAATGGGGAACTGGAGCCACACCCTTCCTACATGTCAGGGTAAGACCAGGGGCCAGTTAAGATGTATTCAGTACCTTTTTACTGTATATTGATTTTATTTCCCAGCCCTGGGGTTTGGATGGAGGACCTAAAAGAATGCTGGTTAGCTGTAGAATAAGAAACACCTTCATGTAAAAGTTGGAAATCTATACAAAGAAGAACAGTACCATTTTTTATTTGCCTTGAATGTTACATGAAGGTTTTTTTGGAGCATGTCAATATAAAAACACATCTAAAAAAGGATGTTAAACTTCCATTTGTAAAATGAAAGGCAACAAAAGTATGAATTTAAATAAAATGGAGAGTCTCAGTAACATAAATAATAAGAAAAGGAGGCAGTTTAAATGTGATGAGCAAAATGATATTGGATATCAAAAATATTTTGATGAATGTGGAAAACAAATGTGTAGATCTCACTTTTACATTTGTTTTTTGTGTTTTGTAGTGAGCCAGTGTGACACTATAAAAGCTCCTCCTCACGCCTCTATGAACTGCCAGGACCCTGTGGAGAAGTTCAGCTATGGTTCCACCTGTACTGTGGAGTGTGAGGAGGGTTTTGTTCTGGTAGGAACTAACTCCACCCACTGCTCCTCAATGGGGAACTGGAGCCACACCCTTCCTACATGTCAGGGTAAGACCAGGGGCCAGTTGAGATGTATTCAATACATTTGTACTACTGAATATGGATTTTGTATTTATTTTACTTTCTAGCCATGGGGTTATAACGGAGACCCTAAAAGATCTTTGGTTAGCTGAGTAATTACAAACATATGCATGTAAGAGTTAAAAATCTATACTAAGGTAGTAAAAGACAGTTTTTTATTTGCCTTGAATGTTGCATCCAAGGTTATTGTAAGTATGTCGTTAAGAAATCACATCTAGACAATTGTGGTAAACTTACATTTGCAAATGATTGGTCACAAAACTGTACATTTCATTAATGTAGATTCACATTGACATGAACATTTAAAGAAAAGGAGGGAGTTTTATTGCAATTAGCAACTTTGTTTAGGATATCAAACATATTTTGATGAATGTGGAAAACAAATGTGTAGATCTCGCTTTTACATTTGTTTTTTGTGTTTTGTAGTGAGCCAGTGTGACACTATAAAAGCTCCTCCTCACGCCTCTATGAACTGCCAGGACCCTGTGGAGAAGTTCAGCTATGGTTCCACCTGTACTGTGGAGTGTGAGGAGGGTTTTGTTCTGGTAGGAACTAACTCCACCCACTGCTCCTCAATGGGGAACTGGAGCCACACCCTTCCTACATGTCAGGGTAAGACCAGGGGCAAGTTCAGATCTATTCAATACATTTGTACTGTGTATGGATTTTACTCCCGAGCCCTGGGGTTTGAATGGAGGAACATAAAACTATTTGTTTTTAACTGAAGCATTAAGAAACACCTGCATGTAAACATCTAGATCGCTAAGCCAACAGAAAAGAAAGGGAATCCATTTATTTGACATGCCTGTTTCACAAAAGATTATTAGAAGAATGCCATTATGAAAACAAATTAAATCTATGATTATTAAACATCTACTGCTGACTTAAAGACAACAAAAATATAGATTTCAATGAAAAGGAAAGTCAAAATAACACAAAAAGTGATTGAAATGTGATAAGGCTGTTATATCTACAGTTAGGTTCGGAAAAAATTGGACACTGACACAAGTTTTGTTATTTTCGCAATTTACCAAAACATATTCAAGTTACAGTTAAATAATGAATATGGGCTTAAAGTGCAGTCTCTCAGCTTTATTTTAAGGGTATTCACATCCAAATTGGAGGAAGGGTTTAGGAATTATAGCTCTTTGATATGCAGCCCCCTCTTTTTCAAGGGACCTAAAGTAATTGGACAATTGACTCAAAAGCTGTTTCATGGACAGGTGTAGGCTATTCCTTCATTCTTTGATTCCAGGTGTGGCATTCGCATTTGGAAGCTGTTGCTCTGAACCCACAACATGCGGTCAAAGGAGCTCTCAATGCAAGTGAAACAGGCCATCCTTTGGCTGCAAAAAAAAAATCAATCAGAGAGATAGTAGGAACATTAGGAGTGGCCAAATCAACAGTTTGTTACATTGTGAAAAAAAAACAACACACTGGTGAGCTCTGCAACATAAAAAGGCCTGGACGTCCACGGAAAACAACAGTTGTGGATGATCATAGGATCCTTTCCATGGTAAAGAAAAACCCCTTCACAACATCCAGCCAAGTGAAAAACACTCTCCAGGAGGTATGCATATCATTATCCAAGTCTACCATAAAGAGAAGACTTCACAAGAGCAAATACAGAGGGTTCACCACAAGGTGCAAACCATTCAAAAGCCTCAAGAATAGAAAGGCCTGATTAGAAAGGCCAAAAAACATTTAAAAAAGCCAGCCCAGTTCTGGAACAGCATTCTTTAGACAGATGAAACTAAGATCAACCTGTACCAGAATGATAGGAAGAAAAAAGTATGGAGAAGTCTTGGAATGGCTGATGATCCGAAGCATACCACATCATCTGTAAAACATGGTGGAGGCACTGGGTCACTAGTGTGTATTGATGATATGACAGAAGACAGAAGCAGCCGAATGAATTCTGAAGTGCAGAGGGATATATTGTCTGCTCAGATTCAGCCAAATTCAGCGAAGTTGATTGGACGGCGCTTCACTTTACAGATGGACAATGATCCAAAACTTACTGTGAAAGCAACCCAGGAGTTTTTAAGGCAAAGAAGTGGAATATTCTGCAATGGCAGAGTCAATCACCTGATCTCAGCCTGATCGAGTATGCATTTCACTAGCTGAAGACAAACTCAAGGCAGAAAGACCCACGGACAAACAGCAACTAAAGACTGCTGCTGTTAAGGCCTGGCAAGCATCACAAAGGAGGAAACCCAACGTTTGGTGATGTCCATGCGTTCCAGACTTCAAGCAATCATTGCCTGCAAAGGATTCTCGACAAAGTATTGAAAATGAACATTTTATTTATGATTGTGTTAATTTGTCCATTTACATTTTAGCCCTTGAAATAAGGGGACAGTGTATGAAAATGGTTTCAATTCCTAAAAGTTTCATATGATATTTTTGTTCAACCCCTTGAATTAAAGCTGAATGTCTGCACTTCAATTGCATCTCGGTTGTTTCACTTCAAATCCATTGTGGTGGCGTACAGAGCCAAAATTATGAAAATTGTGTCAGTGTCCAAATATTTCCGGACCTAACTGGTACAGTATTTCTACATCATTTGTTGAATTGTGAATAACAGATGTTAATATCTAACCTTTACATTTCTTATTTGTATTTCTTTTATAGTGGTCCGGTGCAACACTATAAATGCTCCCCCTTACGCCTCCATGATCTGCCACAATCCAGTGGAGAAGTTCAGCTACGGTTCCACCTGTATCGTGGAGTGTGAGGAGGGTTTTGTTCTGGTAGGAACTAACTCCACCCACTGTTCCTCAATGGGGAACTGGAGCCACACCCTTCCTACATGTCAGGGTAAGACCAGGGGCCAGTTAAGATGTATTCAGTGCCGTTCTATATGGATTTTTATTTTACTTTATACCTGTGGTTCAAATGCAAGAACGAAAATAACTGCGGTTAGCTGATGAATTAGAAACACCTGCATGTAAAAGTTGGAAAGCTATACCAAGGAAAGACCAATTTTTTGCCTTGAATGTTTCTTGTACGTTTGTTAGAATCGTCTCACTGTGAAAAACAAATCTCACTGTGAAAACAAATGTATACAACGGTATTAACTTACATTTCTAAATGAATTAAAGCAAAATTATACATTTCAATAAAATGTAAAGTCACAACGACATTACAATTTAATGAATAAGAAGAGTTTCTTTGTGATCAGAACTAATGGATGACAAAATATTTTGATGAAATATGGAAAACTGATGTTTACATCTAACCTTTACATTTTTGGGGTCTTTTATAGTAGTGCAGTGCAACGCTATAAATGCTCCCCCTCATGCATCCATAAGCTGCCAGGACCTTGTGGAGAAGTTCAGCTACGGTTCCACCTGTACCGTGGAGTGTGAGGAGGGTTTTGTTCTGGTAGGAACTAACTCCACCCACTGTTCCTCAATGGGGAACTGGAGCCACACCCTTCCTACATGTCAGGGTAAGACCAGGGGCCAGTTAAGATGTATTCAGGGCCGTTCTATATGGATTTTTATTTTACTTTATACCTGTGGTTCAAATGCAAGAACGAAAATAACTGCGGTTAGCTGATGAATTAGAAACACCTGCATGTAAAAGTTGGAAAGCTATACCAAGGAAAGACCAATTTTTTGCCTTGAATGTTTCTTGTACGTTTGTTAGAATCGTCTCACTGTGAAAAACAAATCTCACTGTGAAAACAAATGTATACAACGGTATTAACTTACATTTCTAAATGAATTAAAGCAAAATTATACATTTCAATAAAATGTAAAGTCACAACGACATTACAATTTAATGAATAAGAAGAGTTTCTTTGTGATCAGAACTAATGGATAACAAAATATTTTGATGAAATATGGAAAACTGATGTTTACATCTAACCTTTACATTTTTGGGGTCTTTTATAGTAGTGCAGTGCAACGCTATAAATGCTCCCCCTCACGCATCCATAAGCTGCCAGGACCTTGTGGAGAAGTTCAGCTACGGTTCCACCTGTACCGTGGAGTGTGAGGAGGGTTTTGTTCTGGTAGGAACTAACTCCACCCACTGTTCCTCAATGGGGAACTGGAGCCACACCCGTCCTACATGTCAGGGTAAGACCAGGGGCCAGATATTACTTCAAATCACATATGTAGATAAGTGATGTCACTGAAAATGAGCTGTAGAGTTATAGATGGAAGTTTACATACACTTAGGTTGAAGTAATTGAAACACATTTTTTGACCACTCCACAGATTTCATGTTAGCAAACCATAGTTTTGGCAAGTCGTTAGGATATCTACTTGGTGCATGACACAAGTAATTTTTCCAACAATTGTTTACAGTCATATTATTTCCCCTAGAATTCACTATATCACAATTCCAGTGGGTCAGAAGTTTACATACACTATGTTGACCATGCCGTAGGCTAATAGACATAATTTGAGTCCACTGGAGGTGTACCTTGGGATGTATTTCAAGGCCTACCTTCATATTTAGTGCCTCTTTGCTTGACATCATGAGAAAATCATAAGAAATCAGCCAAGACCTCAGAAAAGAAATTGTAGACCTCCACAAGTCTGGTTCATTCTTGGGAGCAATTTCCAAATCCATGAAGGTACCACATTCATCTGTACAAACAATAGTACGCAAGTATAAACACCATGGGACCATGCAGCCATCATACCGCTCGGGAAGGAGACGTGTTCTGTCTCCTAGAGATGAACATACTTTGGTGCGAAAAGTGCAAATCAATCCCAGAAGAACAGCAAAGTGATGCTGGAAGAAACAGGTACAAAAGAAAAAGTAAAACAAGTCCTATATCGACATAACCTGAAAGGCCGCTCTGCAAGGAAGAAGCCACTGCCCCAAAACCGCCATAAAAAAAGCCAGACTGCGGGTTGCAACTGCACACGGGGACAAAGACGGTACTTTTTGGAGAAATGTCCTCTGGTTTGATGTAACAAAAATTAACTGTCCATAACCATTGTTATGTTTGGAGGAAAAAGGAGGAGGCTTGTAAGCCTAAGATCACCATCCCAACCGTGAAGCATGTGGGTGGCAGCATCATGTTGTTGGGGTGCTTTGCTGCAGGAGGGACTGGTGCACTTCACAAGATACCTGCCATCATGAGTAAGGAAAATTATGTGGATATTTTGAAGTAACATCTCAAGACATCAGTCAAGAAGTTACAGCTTGGTCACAAATGGGTCTTCCAGATGGACAATGACCCCAAGCATACTTCCAAAGTTGTGGCAAAAATGGACAACAAAGTCAAGGTATTGGAGTCGCCATCACAATGCCCTGACCTAAATCCTATAGAACATTTTTGGAACTGAAAAAGCATATGTGAGCAAGGAGGCCTACAAACCTGATTTGGTTACACCAGTTCTGTCAGTAAGAATATGCCAAAAATCACTCAAGTTATTGTGGGAAGCTTGTAGAAGGCTACACGAAAAGTTTGACCCAAGTTAAACAATTTAAAGGGCAATACTACCAAATACTAATTGAGTGTATGTAGACTTCTGACCCACTGGGAATGGGATGAAGTGAAATATAAGCTGAAATAAATCATTCTCTGTAATATTATTCTGACATTTCACATTCTTAAAATGAAGTGGTAATTCTAACTGACCTAAGACAGAGAATTTTTACTAGGATTAAATGTCAGGAATTGTGAACAACTGAGTTTAAATGTATTTGGCTGAGGCATATATAAACTCCCCATTTCAACTATATATTGAGGAGCATTTTCAGGGTAGGGAGATATTCAGGGTAGTGGAATCAGAGTAGATGAAACATATTACTACACTTTCTGCTTCATTTGAGTTGGATCAAGTCCACCAGTTAGTACAGAAATGGCCAAGTAAGCTAACTAGCAAGGCATCCTCTAGCATATTGTATAACATGGCATACAGCAGTGTTTCTCAACCCTGCTCCTGGGCGCCCCCCAGCCCAGCATGTTTTAGGTCTCTCCCTGCTCTGTCACACCTGATTCAAATGATCAGCTCATTATCAAGTTCTTCATGAGCTACATCAGGTATGTTAGGGCAGGGAGAGATCTAAGAGCAGGGTTGAGAAACACTGGTATACAGCTTAAAAACCAAAACAAACCAGAAAATGCAGTCTACCAACATTAGTAATGCATCTTAAGTAAGCTGCAATCTTTCCTTTGGTTTAATTGTAACACATATTGACACAACAACACAACCTCACACACTGTAGTGGGATGTGAAGGTTACAGCTCAGACTGCACTAAACCCACTAACACCTGAATATTCTAAAGGGGGTGTGGTTGAGTGTGTGTGTGAGGATTGTACCAAAAATAAAGGGGTACTCCACCCAAGAGATGATTCTACCTCATTTACACTCTCTTTTGGAACCAATAAACTCATCCAGACAGTTTTTATGTTTTCTTCTTTCTAAATATACATTTAACTTCTCCATGCTAACTTTTTAACTTCCACATGCAAACGATTCTAAAAACAGGATGAGTTTATTGGCTCCAAACAGAAATGACATTTAGGTAGAATCATGCCGCCACTAAACTGTTTTTTAAAAGAATATATAAAAATAGGGGGCACCAGGAGGGCATTTTCCACCATAGAGGCATCTCATGAGGGCACATTGTCTTGCATGTAGGAGCACGTAGAGGCATTTTCTACATTTCCTACATGGCGCTGCATCTCATTATCTCCATTAGAAGGGCACCCACTAGGACACTTAATCACATTTCCTCACACATGGGGCACCCATGAGGACACTATGTCACAATTTTTCCACTGGAAGGGCACCCATTAGTGCACTGCATCACATGTACTCCACTGGAAGGGCACCCAGAGGGTACTTAATCACGCTTTCTTGCACACTGGGACACTTTCTTGCACTGGGACCCTGCCCCCCCTGAGTCCACCTGTGCTCAGCACTGTCCTGGATTTATAGGGCTGTTCAGATGACATTGCCATGCCTCATTGCACTCTAGTGACTCCTTGTGGTAGGTCAGGCACCTGCAAAATGTTGCTGGTGAATGCATTCTCCTCCAAGCATGTACAGCTCTGGAAAAAAGTAAGAGACCACTGCACCTTTTTCTTTCCTTTTCAAAATAGTTGAAAAGGAAAGTTTTGAGTGAGGAACAGAAGCGTTCAATTTGCAGTGGTCTCTTAATTTAACCCTTCTGTTCCTCACTCAAAACCTTACTTTCCAACCGTTTTGGAAAGGAAAGAAAAAGGTGCAGTGGTCTCTTAATTTTTTCCAGAGCTGTAATTGCTGGTGAATACCTCCTGGCTGAGCAGGCACTGTAATTGAGGCATAACGGCTAGGCAATCTTTTCAATCTTTGACTCTCTCGAGCCTGATAGAAGTTTCAGTGTTGAACTCAAATTATTTTTTGTGAAATTCAAATTAAAAAAATAATGATTGTGTCTGTATCTCACAGAAGATAACTCTACTTTGTATCCTTCCAGCTGATCAGTGCGACGTCTTAACCACTCCTGCTCATGGCTATGTGAACTGCTCTGGACCCCATGGACAGTTTTTCTACGGTTCCCAATGTCAGTTCTCATGTAAGCAGGGGTTTCTGCTGAATGGGACGGCTGATACAGAGTGCACATCCCTGGGCACTTGGAGCATTAGATCACCCCTCTGTCAGGGTAACTCCCCCATCTTCAAACCTCACTGAACACACACCCCCACCTGCTGGATGTAAAAAGAAACTTTCTAAACAGTCAGGGACAGATTATTCTTATGTGCACATTTAGTAAATAAACTCTGCATTGTTACAGCATTAGTAATAATGTCACTCTTTGTGGTACATGGATTCTTACAGCACGTGAGTGTCCCCCTCTGGTGGAGCCACGCAGAGGCTGGATGAACTGCAGCCATGCCTATTCATCCAACAGTTACGGCTCACAGTGCCTCCTCGGATGCAGTGAAGGATTCTGGTTAACAGGAGCTTCCACGATGCATTGCAACGCATCGGGAATCTGGAGCCAAGACTTTCCCTCCTGTAAAGGTAAATGGGGCCAGGGTGGGATGCACAGCACAAGACTGATTCATTGATTCATTGACAACCCCTGCAGTAGCCCAATGTGAGAGCCTTTTGCCCTCGCACCCCGGGGGAATGTTGATTCAGCTGCTGTATCTCTCCACCTCTTCACCTCAATGGGACAGAAGAACATTCCTAAAAATGCCATGACCTTGTATAATTTCTTCCCCTTTAACAAATCCAAATGTTTATTCTAGTTCTTATACCACGCCTTCTTTGTATGCCGCATGGTCTTTTTATTAAGTGCGTATTTTGACTCAATGTGGACTGTGGTTGTTGTTATGCTATAGAGTCAGCAGGTATGTCGGTGGGAGCTAGGATGCTGAGGTATGCTGCAGTAGGTGCCGCTTCAGCGGCAGGGCTGCTGCTGCTGGTGGGAGTGGCGATTCTGATCTCAAAGAAACTCAACAAGAAAAGTGAGAGAAATTGTTTCAATTCATTTATTAAAAACTGTATTTTCAAATGCAACCTTGTCACCAGACAATTGTAGGTAAGCTTGGGGAGGAAGTTAATGGTTTGCGAGACGCAGTTCAAACACAAACATTTCCTTTTGTCTAGAACGTCTAGACTTTATTATGTCTGTAGAAATTGTAAGCCAGTGTTTTCCAATCCTGGACCTTGGGACCCCAAGGGGTGCGCGTTTTCACACACCTGATTCAAATGAAAGAGTTGTTGTCAAGTTGATTACATTGATTACGCAATATTAAAATCAGGTGTGTGAGTGCTAGGGCAAAATTAAAAAAAAGTTAATGTGCACCCCTTGGAGACCCCAGGACCAGGATTGGGAAACACTGTAAGCCTTTGTAATGTTGTAATATTATAGACGTAATATTGACGCATAGTTGGTATACGACAAATTTGTCCCATAATAATACTGCTTCCTGGTCCTTCACAGGTGACTTCAACTTGAACAACTCATTCTGGGAGGAAAGAGAAAATCCTGCTTTTGAGTTTTCTTAAAAATAGTGTACTTAATATCATCAAGGTTTTGCACAGTAGATTTGGATGTTCAGTCATAAGAGTTAATGTTTTTTTCTATATATTTCATGTTAAAGCCCAAGTTAGTTAAATCACTGTACTTAAATCACTGTACTTTGTGATATCAAAATAATATTGATATGGACAAATATGTAATTAATAAAAGTCCTTGTGCAGTCAGAAAATAGATTTTCAACATTTTTCAAGGTTTTTCAAACTAACAATACCCTGAAATGTTTAACATAATTACACATTTCTGTAAATTTGAAGATGACCCTTGAGCTTTAATGGACAGTCTCACAGTCAATTCTCAGACCCCATAAACAACCACAAAGTACGTTCTACATTCCATATGAATGCAATGCAAGCCAGCAATTTCCGGATACAGCATTTTTTCTGTTGAATGACCTCCTGATAAGTGGCTGTCCCGTTCCATGGTGAGTGAGGACAGTTTCTGGTGAGATTAAGAATGGGATTTAAATTGTAGAATTGTATTGACATTGCAAAGGTGCAATTCCACTGCCATTAATTTGTTTGCATTTCACTTGAATGATAATATGATTTCATGTGTTGTTGTACCTCCCCATACACCAAAATTATCATGTGTGCAGTTCTGATGAAAACATTGGTCATTGGTCACCTTTCTGCTTCTTCTTGGATGTCAATAGTGTTTTGAAAACTGGAATATGGTAGGTAGAGTTACTCTGAAAACACATACACTTTCTATAGTTTTGTGTTTTTGTGTTTTAGTTCTATAGTTAAATTACAGTGTTTTCATAGACTTGACAATGGAGAAGTCCATTCATAACCTACGAAACTATGCAGATTACAATATTCACAGCATTTAAAGTATATGTCATTGTATTTTCATCAGACAGAACCATACAGCACAGAAAGAGTGCAAATGTGACCAAAAAGTGACATTTACATTCAGCATAAATAATATTCTGTGAATATTTTTGCTAATTGTATCTATATGTTTACTCTCTGCCCTACGCACTGCACTACACACATATAGGGCAGACAGCTGACTGTTTGTTTTCCAAATATTAGTAAAGAGCATACAATTTTAGGTTGATTCCTTATTCTATTCATTCATATTATTTATATTACCATATGTCTGCACTGATAGAGTATATTAACAATACATATTAATATTTCAATTAATGCTTAGCAGATTAACTGAATGAAGTAGAAACTCCTAGGTAGCCTAGTTCTTTCATCAGTGTAGGACAGTGATCAGCTGGAAATAGTGAAAGGATATTAACCTACTATGTTCCAGCTAATTAGATGTACAAGCAATTATTAACTATATAGTAGCTTTCTAGACTAATAAAATATACAGTTGTTTTTGTTGCAGGCCTTCATTACACTAGATTATCAATGGTTAACTAAATAGCTAGGAAATATATGTGATTTGGATCATTGTCCTGCTGGAAGATCTAACCACACCCAGTTTAAGCTTCCTGGCAGAGGCAGTCACGTTTTGATTTAATATCTGCTGGTACTTGATGTCCATGATATCATGTAGCCTAACAGCTTGTCCAGGGCTGTTGGAAGAAAAACAAAGATCCAAAACCACACTTCTCAGTCGGGATGAGGCACTTTTCTGCATGGCTATCTTTCTGTCTACAGTATGCCAACCCACCTCCGATGTTTGTTTCCAAAAACCTCAATTTTGGTGTAATCTAACAATCAAACCCAGTCCCATTGAAAGGACTACTAACATTTGGTAAACTGTAGGCGTTTGAGTTTTTTGTTTGATGACAGCGTTTGTTTAATCGTAGTTTTGAAAACTTTCTGACCCCAAGACCCAACTAACGTCTGCAATTCCCCAGTTGTGATCCTTGGAGATTCTTTGGCCACTCAAACCATCCTCCTCACTGTGCATGGGATGAATATAGACACATCCTCTTCCAGGCCGATTGTCAACATACCCAGTTGCCTTAAACTTCTTAATTATTGCCCTGAATGTGGAAATGGGCATTTTCAATCTATGAGCTATTTTGGTATAGCCATTTCTTGATTTGTGCATCTTAACAAGATTTGTCGCACATCATTACTCTATTCTCGGGTCTTTCCCCTAGCGATGGTTGACTATGGGAATTTGGCCTATGTCACCTCATATTTATACCCAGTGAAACAGGATGTCATGACTTACCACTAGTATTCCTAACCACTCAGGTGAACTTAAAAGTATAAAATAGGAATAGGAATATAGTTCTGCTAGATTTTACTCATAAGAATTTCTTGGGGTGCCAATGATTGTGGCACACGTTTTGGAGAACCAGAAAAGGAACCAGGCAAGCCTAGTTCAGCCGGCCCGCAATTAAAAGTGATAACTGTTGTTGCCCTCAATGGACTTGAACCCAAATCTCTCACATGAGAGGCTGGGTCTGTAACTACTACGCCATGGTGCTATATGTTTGTCCAGTGTTGGTATAGCATCTCAACATTAGACAAATTTGTCACAAATTAACATCACGCCAAGTTTGAACATTTCGCTAGACACCATTAAGCATTTTCTTAAACTGACTAACGTTTCTTATTACGTTTACATCCACCACAAACAGCATCTATGAAATATATGGCTTTTGCCATTGGCCATTTTAACAGAAATAGTCGCAATATAACAGTAAACAGTTTTAGTTTAGGCTTACTATAACGTAACTACTGAAGGTTGTAACCAGCGAAGTTTTTGTCTATCCTGACCAAAAAGCATGCACGGATGCATACTTCGAAAATCCATCAGAAATAGTTGCAATATAACCACAAACAGTTTTATTTTAGGCTTACTGTAACATAGCAACTGAAGGTTGTATCCAGCAATGTTTTGATCTATCCGGAACAAATCCTAATACATAATTTGTTTTGACTGTGATGAGATTCAAACACAGGACCTATTGTTTGAAGGTCTGCATCTCTAACCACTACGCTATTTAACAAGGGGTAGTCAGTCATTCACTCAGTCACTCACTCATTCAAGAGACATTCGCTCTTCTTGGCTGGCTCTGCTTAAGCAGTCCGGCTAAAATGTATTTCCCTTTTTTTTCCAATCATTTTTTTCATTTAAAGGTTTGATTTTTGTGAATATTTTGAGTGAGAAGAGAAAATAAATAGCAAGGACATTTTTCGCAGCCCATTTTGCATATTTACCAAGAAGGCCAATATTATTGGAGGGCACTGTAGCAACAAAAAGTAATAGAGAAATCTCACCATTCAAAGCAGGTAGCTCTGACCAGAAATATTTATTTTGTACAAGGTTGTGGGATTTACTTCCACCAGATCTTACTATACTGTAATCTGTAACCAGGTACGTCTAGGTAGCCAGTCTGTTATCTAGTAAGTAGCCTACATGCTAGCTATAAAGCTAGTACAAGCTAACTTAGTTCAGTTGTTTCGATTTTTTATGTAGGCATACTTATTTCAAGATAACTTCTGAATCGTAGCTAGCATCAACAGTTTTATCTTCACGTCACACAATCCAAAGTTTCCTTAGTGCTGCCAACACACCCTACTAACCCCGGTACATATTATGCACGGACCATATGAAATATTCTATTAGTAGGCGTGCACTTAATATTATGAACAAAACCAAAAAATTGAAAGATGTGAACACATTTTATTTTTTTCTTTACTGGTGATCCATGTCCAAATTTTGAAGTAATGAGGATCGATTCTATTTTTGTATTGAATTGGAAATCCAATGACTGAAATTAAAAATCAATAAAAGAACAGTTTTTGTTATTCCATTTTTCCATTGTACAAAATATTCCAATGACAAAAAATTATACAGACCCACCTGGACCCTCCCACCTAAGCATTATTCTGTTTGAATTAAAGGTGGTGTCACAATATCTATATAATGATACTTTAGCAGAAAAAATATGTTTATACAATCATCCATTTCATATGGGAGTCCTTATTATAACGGAAAAACATGGTTGTGTATTCTTACAATGATGGTTTGTTTCAATAATCTTAAATAAAACTGGGGTGTGCTGATTGTCACTCCTCTAAGTGCTCGCCTGCATTGGGAAGGAGACAGCTATTGTCTGTGTGTTTTCCCAAAACCTAAACCTAAGTCGAAAATGACATTCGGTCGTGGTGACCAGACAAATATTTTGTGGAAAACTATTTTTCAGTTTTTACAATCATTGCGTGGATCTGAGATCCCCACATGTAGGCTACTCAGTCGTGGATCACAAACACACAGTTATATGAACATTGTAAATGTAGCAGGTTTTGGATACGTTTGTAAACTCTGTTGCGTATAAAACAAATTGGGCTAGTTTTCAGGCTTTTGGGCTAGTTTTCAGCAGTAATTGAGCTAGAAAAAGTATCTGGACCTGGCAACCCTGTAGCCAGACAAAGCGCATCTGTCTCCACCATGAAACAGCATGAAGCCAATTAGAACAATTAAAAGACAGCGGGTTTATGGCCCACAGTTGGCACTGCGGGTGCAATAAATAACTGATTCGCTGACAGGAAGCTGTTTGGCTAACGTCAGAATAATAATGAGGTTATTGCTGCCCACTGAGGCCGTATGATATCCGCTTGGTTATTTTTCCTAATCTCACCGGATGCTGTTGGCAACCAGCCTTATGCACGCTAAACCACGCCCAAAGCAGAGAAACATGCGAATGTCCACCTAAAAAAAGGATAACAGGCAAGCAGGCATACACAGGCACGCAGGTGTACACACGCACGCGAACACACACTCAGACATGCACTCAGTGTGCTACTGTAAGGCATGAGCTGGTTGGCAATGGCATACCATTGTTCCTGATCATTGACTTGCGGAGGTCTGACTTGCGGAGGTCTTTCATGGTGGGATACCTGAGAAGGGATGGAGAGTAAAGAGGGTTCACAGCAGGGAAAGGAGCCACAACATACACCAGGCTTCGTATCTATCTGTCACATGGCACATTCTCCCCTGACACAGCTTTCAACCACTCCAGTGTCTGCCTGCCCAGACCCCACCACCCCAGTACATACACTCCCCTTCCCAGGAATGGTGCATTCCAGCAGGGCACAGAATCTGGGTGGTCCCCCTTTGGCTGAATAGACGATGGGAGGCAGATAAATGCAGGTAGGGCCTTTGACTGAGGGGAGCACAATGTATGCGTTGATGAATGCCTGATAGACTTGGAGGATGTGATCCTACCTGTGTCTGACCTGATCTGCTGTCCTAACTCAGCGGTTACTGTTTGATGACAGTAGTACATCTGCTCTCACCATTCATGTGGCATGTAGACAGAGGGGGGGGGTGTCTCAGTGGCCTGGCCTGACTGTCACAGACATGGAACTGATAAGCAGTGCAGATAGACTGACCCAGAAGTCAGTCTGCTAAATGCCCTCCACACCAGTGATCAGTTTTTCATATCGCTTCAGACACAACATGTCCTAGGCCAGTACTGTGAATGTAACAATTCCAAAACAAACATTGTTACTGTACACTCATTTATTCAGAGGTGATTTGTTTTGTCTGAAAACAGCTCATAGTTTCAGACACAATATGTAATAAATACAAATAAAATGCACCAGTATAGTAATTAACTTATACAATACATTATTATCTGAAAAGCATCATGCAAAACACAGAGAGAGTCCTCTTGGAGTTAAGTCTTTAGCTATATAGTGTGATTGTGAAGTGCTGCAGTTTCCACACATTGAGAGAGGCAAGGGACCAGGGAAGCATGTGTGCCCCCAGAGGTGAGGGTCCAGGCTGGTTGTGTGAGGGGAGACGTGACTCCCTACTCAGGAGGTGAAGTAGGAGTCTTGCATGGAGTGGAGACAGTCAATGGGGGTTAGCAGCGACGAGTCTCCATAAGACAGACAGGTTCTGTTGTCTAGGTGATAGAGAGGGTCCCCATCCATCTCCATGTAAAGGGCCTTGTAGCCTGGGAGATGGAGAAAAGAGAGCAGAGAGGGGTGGGGGATTTAAAGTGAGTGATCCTTCTTTTCATAACTGGTGCACAAATGCATTCAACGGTTTTCACTGTGTTCATTAGGTGATTTGGTTGCATTCACCATAAGGGTGCATGTGGTCCCCTGGCATCCGTGGAGGGGTAAGTCCCTGTCTGAAAGGTTCCATGTCCTGGTCTTGCTGCTGCAGGGTTGTGACCTGGCCCTCCTGCTGTAGATGGGGGCTGGGCTGGCGGTAGGAGCCCAGAGAGTTCAGGTCAGAGGTCACATTGTCACAGGATGGCGCTGTGGAGCACAGGAATCATGGGAAAGGTCAATCGCAATAACTGATACTTTAAACTGTATATAAAATCTACATAGGGGGCTCCTCTTGTCTTGACTCCCTATCACCAGGAGATGGTGCCCTTGTTGATCTTCTCTGGTTGTGAACTATTGGCTGTATGTGGTTGGTGCCAGCTCAAGGGTTAGACTGGGCTAGTGAATTCCATGGGATAGCCTGACCCCACAACAAAATATAGTCAAAACATTTCGTGATGAATGTGCTAAAGTGGATTTCAAATAAAAAAATAAAAAATTGCTTCTCTAAACCTATATATGATAATTTTAATATCTCCATAACAACAATTAATCAGTAAATGTTCCCCTTAATTGACAATTGGAGGGACTTGCCTATCATCAAACACACCTCTGAAGCCTCCTCTGAAAACAACCCTATTCTAAGAATCCACAGAACGTAACTATTCATTTGTTGCCAAAGCATGTTATTTCCCAAATCCTTTCTTTTAAGAAAACACCTTTGGGAGGACAATTGGATTCCATGAAGCGTGTGAAAATGAAAGGTGAAATTGAATAATGCAATATTGCTGCCTAGACTCTTTCATTTGCATGTCACACTTTCATTTGCATGTCACACTTTTTTAGCTCCCACACTGAGAGTCTTACAAACAATTTAATTTGATTTTTTTATCAGAACTTTTCATTCTGATAAAACACTGCAATTAACAGCCTCGCTTCAATGTAATGCTTGAATTCTTTATATCAGCAGAATCTTTAGAGTTCACTAGCCATGTGCAAATAACAGGAAGTCTTGCATCAACACATAGGGAGCAAATCAATAAATGTCATAAAATAAACAGTGCTGGAAAGTTTAAAATCAAATGGTTGTCGATTAACATACCCGTGGAAAGTCATAGTTCTGAGGGGCGGTAGCCTCCCCTGGTAAGATAATAAAACCGATTTGTCTGCCTCCGTGACTCACTCTACTTAAAAACCAGTAGTAAGTAACTGAGGTCATCAGTCGTGTGAAAAAAAGCTGCATGGCTTGTCACGGATGCCTACAAGTATGACATGCCATGATCTTCAATTCTCACTAACGCTGGGTGTTGCTGCGACCAGACAGGGTTGTAGGTGGTAGTACAATTAGATTTTATGGGGAGAATAAAGCAAAGAAGAAAAACTGATTATCACCCATCTGTGTGTTTGTGTGGCTAAAAACGCATTTCTGGGATTGGATACCATAGTGCGTTTAAAGTATGGCCTATTGTAGTGGAGTTTAAATGAAAATTAGTTTTGATGCTTAATTTGCCCCACCACTATTTTCTTATTGAAATCACCACTGCAAAAACACACCGTGTGCGTTTGTGAATATATATATATGTGTATGTTTGTGGTAGTGGATACGTATGCAATCCTGCATGCAGGGGTGTAGAATTAGGGGGGGACGGTGTGGTCATGACCCCCCCAATATTACAGACAGATCAGTGTAACACCCCTGGAAAAGAGTGAAAATCCTGGGATCCATTGATCCTGACCCCCCCAATATACAATAGAAACCTACGCTGGTGTCTGGGTGTGTAGGCGTGCGTGTTCAGTGACCGGTTCGGTACGGTGACCTACCACCGTGATGTGCTGTGTGGTCACGCTGCACTTGTGTTGGCGGCTGCTGTTGCCTCTGTTGCTGCTGTTGTCTTCTGGCCAGTTTCTTCATCTACAATGCAATGTCATTACATCTACTGTTACATCTCACTCCACAGCCTTTCCACCAACTTCCCTCAGCTTCTCATTGAAATCTAGTCTTCATAGAAGTGTGTTCACTCGATAGAATTGCATTAATAGTGGGGGGGGCATATATGATAGAGGTGAAGGTAAAACCACACATGCTGCCCATGTAAAGAAATACAGTCTCTATCTGGAGAGATCTAATAGTGAGATGTCATCAGTTTCCTGAATAGAGAGATAACAGGACTGATTTCCAGGTTGGCAGCACAGCACAATGCCGAAAGAGGTCCCTTATGAATGGCGCACATGAAAGTATCCAGGAGGTTGTTATGTGGGAGGGACGTGGGGATGACGGGAGATGGGGTTGTGTGGAGGTGGAGGGCAGCATCACATTACCTTGGCTCTTTGGTTCTGGAACCAGACCTGCACCACTCGCACACTCAGACCAGTCTCCGTTGCCAAGGTCTCCCTTACCTCAGAGGGAACAGACAGGAAGTAAATGCGCAGCGCGCAAACAATTTGTTGGTTTAGAAGACAAAATAAAAGCGACCTGCTGCACATCGGTACCTTATTTTCATTGTGCTTGGTGATGATATATCATGACAAGTCACTTTTCTTCCCTTTTAATCCCCCTGCCTTTTGAAAATATTTTTAGCACACATTGGTGCTTCAGTGTACCCATAGGAGTCTACCTTTCGACAGGGCTTGGAGGAGACCTCGAAGGAGGCTTTGAAGGCCCGTCTTTGCTGAGTGCTCAGAATAGTGCGTGGACGTTTGGGTTGTTTGTGTTCAGCAACAACTGCTTCGCTGCTATGTCTGCCTGAAGCCTTTACACTAGCCTCTTCTTCTTTCTCCTCATCACTTTTACCTGCCAAGACAAAACTGCTGTTTAAAAAAATGACCTCATTACAATTCTGATGTTTATGGACACGCACACTCAGACGCACCAAAACACACACAAACAAGTAATCTGTACCTGAGTCTGAGGAGGTGCATGTGTCTACTTCCAGGTCCAAGTCTCTGGCACAGAGAAGCCGTCCTTCCCTAAAGACAAAGCAGTCGCCAGTCTGTAGACGGCAGGAGCACACACTGCAGCTAAAACAAGCCAGGTGGAAGACTTCAGCCCCAGCATGCATCACCAGCTCTGCCGGGGAGATTGCCTCCACACAGCCTCTACAACGCACTGCAAACAGACTAGAGGAGAGAGAAAGACAAAGAGAAAAAGCAAAAACGTGCATCAAAGAAAAGTTTAAACAAAATCTTGGTTTCAGTTTCAAAAAGGATTGCCCTCTAATGACTCTGGCAATTATCAGTTTTTCAGTGTCTACTGCTCTGGGGCACTGGGGGAGAGTTCAATACTCCACACATCCCAGACAGACGAGCTCTCAGAGGTTACGGGAATGTTGCTGAGTCTTGCTGTCAATCCAAACTGCCAGTTAACATCCCCCTCCTCTTCTCCTTCTCTTTCTCAGCTGCCTTCCCTACACACTCAGACACATACCCCCAGAGTCTTAACACCTAGCAACCAGCACTGGGGGCTCAGCTGGAAGACTGTTACCCCGTCTCTGGCTGCCGTGTCCGAGACCCAGCTCCTGGAGTGGATTTAGAAAGGCACTCTGCAGGCCATGGCTCCAGTCGTAGGGGGGTGGAATCAGAACTCCTGGTGGGAGAGGCTTGGACTGCTGGTCCCAGGAATTAACTGCAGAATTATCCCTAAGTCTGCTTAACCAGAGAGGAACAAAAGGAGAGCCAGCCCCAAAGCAGCAGGCACATTGTTCCGAAGCAGTTTGGATCTGTCAACCAGGATGATATGTCATCAGTTTGGATCTGGGGTTCAACTTGAACCAAGAATCACACCAATAAACTTTTCATACACATATGAAAGGATGAAATGTATTTTTCCCTATTTGTTGGTTAAGTGGTTGTTGTTGAATTACCATGGTATATGGGCATGGAATTTGGAGGTAAAAAATTTATTAAAGTAGTATTTATTTTAATGTATTTAATATATTTCAATATGGTATTCCTTGTTAATATGACAACGTTATGCCACCAATGTAATCACGGTTAAAATTGAAGAGGCCATACATGCTCATGTAGTACACTGATCTAATTTATCATATTGGTCGTAGAGTTAATTCCATTAATTTAAATTGACTAACACCAAGTGACACTTTGGATGTAGACACATCACATACATCAATGGATTCTTCAAATTGATGATGTAATGAAATGGTGTGATTAGCTAATCTCTTTGAAACATAAACAATATATATATGTTATATATACATATGTTATATATGTTATATATGTACACACAGTACGCACTGTAAATATGTTATATAACATATATATAATATATAACATATGTATATATAACATATATATATTGTAGATATTATATATATATATTATATATATATATAATATATATATATAACACACACACACATATATATATATATATATATATGTGTGTGTGTTATATATATTATATATATGTATATATGTTATTTCCCATTATTCATTCAATCAATCATATTTATTTTATAACGCCCTTTTTACATCAGCTGTTGTCACAAAGTGCTTTTAAAAAACACCCAGCCTGAAACTCCAAGGAGCAAGTATCAACAATGTTGATGCACAGTGGCTAGGAAAAACTCCCCTGAAGGGGCAAAATTTAGGAAGGAACCTAGAGAGCCAGGCTCTGAGGGGTGGCCAGTCCTCTTCTGGCTGTGCAGGGAGTACAAATTGTAGTACTTAATAAATGCATGTGGGCTGTGTCCAGAGTTCTTCAAGTTATTATGAACACATTCTTTTTTGCAATAAAGGCTTATACATTGTTACAAAAATTTAAATAAATACATAAAAAAAATACATATAAGTTAAATTCGTAATAAATATATTGTATATACTGTATTTCTACAAATAATAATAAAAAAAATAATGTACAATACAAACAAAATAAACATTCACCCAAAGCAGACACATTTTTCTTATAGTGAAAACTTCAGTAACCCTCAAAATTAATTTATATCTACCAGGCATTCAAACCTGATCTTATTTTTGAGCTTTTTCCACATAAATTTGGCAAAATAATTTAAAGCAGTTTTACTAAGTTCAGAGGCTACATCTGGTGTATCCAGTACAGACCAATCCTGTGTTCTTGTGTTAATTGTTGTGGGAAATGCTGGAGGTTTCTGCAAAAGCACCTTGTAAATAAATTGAAGAAAGTGCTTCTCTCGTGTTACATAGAGTGCTAATCCACCTTTTCGTACAATTTACAATGACGCGTTCTAAAGCAATCACCAGATATAAATTGGAGGGCACAGTGGTAGACAGCATCTAATGGTTTAAGTGTAGGAGCAGCGGCTTGCCTATAGATTGTACCCCAGAGTCCAAGACAGGCAGAAATGTGGGCTGGACAATTTATTTATTACTATTTAAATATAGACAGATTCTATTTCTGTAAATGAAACCAGGGCGTTTCACAAAAAATTGTAGATCATTAATGTGTTTAAAAAGAAAACCTTTCATCAAGCCAAATACCCAGATATTACTAAGAGTATACTCGTTCAATTTGTGATCTATCCCGGGTGGTAATTTGAAGATTAATATTAATAATAGTTATGCTACCTAGACAAAATCATGGTTTATTTGCATTCACTGCCAATTAAAGATCTAAGAGGGACTTTTGTAATGCTTGGAAGCCAGATAAAGATTTGGTTAATAGAAGGTGCAGTGGAATACAAAACTCTATCATCAGCATAAAAAATTGTTAATTTTTTTTGCAATCAACATTGACATTTACATGCAGTGTGAACAACAGGATGATGTACAATCAAGCCTGGTGATACACATTTACGTACATTAAAAAATAAAGATTTGAGCCCTTCGTTCCCAATAGTCAGAGTCCTACCACGCAGATAGTTCTAAAACCAGATGCATGCATCAGCACAGACCTATCACTTTTCTCATTAAAAAGGAATTATCTACTACTGTATTACTAATGTATGCTGCTTTCTCGACTGGGGCTTAATCATTTATAAAAATAAATAATATCATTATTTACCCCTCTTCCATGATACTACTACATTCTCATGTTAAGATTTCAGAATCAGGTCAGACAAAAGTTGTTACAATAAAAGGTAGAATGTACAGTATGTAGCTCTGTCTTCATAGTCAGTTAATGTTCTTTACTATGTCATGTCTTATGTTTTTGAGTTTTTAAAAATATATATAATATTGTTTTGACTTTGAACTGTACCTGTCTATTCTGCTTTATGTCATGCTTGATGTTTTGTGTAGACCCCAGCAGGACGAGTAGCTGCCGCTTTTGGCAGAAGCCAATGGGAACGCTAATAAAATCTTAAGTCCAATGCCCACTGGTTAGCCTAACCTGTGAAACAGGAGGATCAACACTACATAAAACACACAGTGTCTTGGCTATACACCGACAGAATAAGTAACATCACCACACCTAATCGTCTGATTTGAAATACAACATTCAATCACACGGTGGAGCATAGGCATGCTCATGATAAGCATGGGAATGGCAGCAAAACATCAATGAAGACAAATTTCAGTATGACATACGACAGTAACAACAGGATAGGCTACGGAAGCACTTATGATATGTATCATATAATTTGAATATTACACTGTGTAACATTTTTTTTATTTTTTGTTCCTGGGTAGTGTTATTTCCTAATTGCTTATGCCTCAAAAGTATAGAAAATGGCTATTATTCACCACAAGCTTTGTGAGTTACAGTATAAATCATAAATCTCGAAAAACAACTCACTTCTAAATCTTTTGTAGTCATTTCTATTTTACTTTAGTATAAATACATGTTAATTTGGATTCATAGGTTGTTTTTTTCTGAGTTTATGTAAATGAAAAGACACAAATTTGCCCGTTTTCTCATTGGAAATAGGTATATTTCTAAATATCACTGTCCTGGTCACAAAAGCAAAGTTTGTGGGGAATAATAGCCATTTTCTAGGCATTTTTAGGGATAAGCAATTACAAAATAACACCTATTACCCAGGAACCAAAATTGTGTTACATAGTGTTATTAGATGAATGCAAGCTTGTTATGACAGGTCAGACAATTTAATATAAACTTAAACCATTTAAATTAAATTGTGTGATGGCCACCTAATTTGGGACTGGTTTCCAGAAAAAGGGAAATGGAGTGCTTGGCAGTGGAATCTATTACGGGTAATGTCAGGTGCGCTTCATAACTCCCCAAATGTCTTTAGAATTGTTAAAAATGTTGAACTAGCTAGTTGCTGGCTAGTTGTAGCTTAGAATCTTAACAACTGCAACTTTTCCCAAGATTAATGTTGTGACTAGATACTTCTTGATCCTAATGCCGGCTTGCACACGGTCAAAATCACTCCAGACATGTCATAATTAAAAATATCAATATGCAAATCAATGTAGACTATTTCTACACTCTTGCAGCAGTTTTAGCTCATCTTAAAACAACAGAGAAATACTGTCAAAACTAGTGTGTTGCAGCTTATTTCAATGGGTTAATATCATTGTAAAATGTTTTTTTTTTACCAGTGCTTGTTATGTTGACTTTCTGTGGTGCTTGTGACATCCTGCACATTACCTAGCATATGACCCACCAGCCTCCAGACAGCATAAGAAATAACACTGAAACTGTTCAGTAAGATTTTACGTAAAACAAATACATTTATTGTCATCCATACATTTAAATATTACAGTGGCTGTTGTGAGAATAAAACATTACTGGGATGTCTTGTCATGCAAAATACAATTTTAAGGCCTATACAAAATTCAAAAGCAATGGCCCCCACTAAAACACATTTCAAAGGCTTACTGTATTGTTCAAAAGGGGCTGTTTGCCAGCACTGCAATGGGTTCTAGTTCAATCGCACAACAGGTCTGACGGTCTGCCACTGATACTACAGACTAAAGTTCAGAAGCAAATACATGACCCCAAGTACAACCTTGAAAAATCTGTTTTTCGCACTAAAACTAAAACACACTTAGACACAAGGGTCAAAATGCTGCAAAGGAAACAGTAGTTCGAGACGCAACATCCTAAAGCCCTGCATTACTCAGACATATTAGTGTTGCTCGGGGGTCGCCAGGGAAACGACTGAGCTCATTCTAGGGATCTCATGAGGGGCAAACAGGCTGCCTGACCGACCCAAGCTGTCTGCCAACCCAAACGTCTATGGTATGTGCATTCCTAAGGCAAAGATACTGTACCTAGATGTATCAAAGGACCATTTCTAAGGACTGTGTCAGATGAAATTACCCCAACCGTTTGATGTGACTGCTGCGACTCAAAATAACCATCATTGTTGTTGATACAGAACGGAAGACTATAAGCATTTCTTAGATCACTCAGATTGCACTTTTTAAGTCCACCAAATGCAATGCAAAGTGCTTCTCAGCTCTATGTTAATGCGGAGACCAAAGCACCTTAACATTATGCACAGTGAGAAGTTAGCAGTGTTTAATTTTTCAGTGAATTTGTTGATTTTAAGGGCATGGCCTGACTCAAGTCAGGACGCAAAAAACGCTTCCTGTTAAATTTACACACTCAAGGATATATATCCCACACTTAGCTGGTGACAAGAACATTACTGAAAGAAAACGCAGCAGACACTACTCTCCATCCATTGTAGTTCTGACATCGACCCAGCTCTTTATCATGCAGCATTTTGTCATGTCGCAAGGCAGCTCTTACTTTCTCTTTCAACACAGGGAAAGGTCAGTCTGTCCACACACATTCAAACTGCAGTGCATGTTCTCGCATTGTTCTAATCTTGACTTCTGAACCTAACCTTTGGTCCAGACTAGTCAATGTCCTTTTGTGCATAGAAACCTCTGGGGGTCAGGATGAAGACTGAATCCTGTTGCTCTATGGGTGTACCTGGAGCCTGCGATGAACACATGCTACAAAAAGGGCTACTGGATCTGATTAAGACCTGGAGTTTTTGTTGATATCCCATCTGACCACCAGACTGATGACCTTATGGTCATATTATACCCGCCAACTAATCTATGTTTACATTCTCTTCAATCTAGCTGCCGCTCAGACTGTGTGGTACAAGTAGTAGAGGTGAGACCTGAACATTAACTAAATTTTGAGGCAAGGGACGTCACAACAATGTGACACAGGCATAAGAAAGTGTACCCCACACAGCCCAGTAGGGGAACAGGGAGCAGGGTCAGGGTTGGTCAAAACCGATCTGTGGGGGTGTTACCTGGCATGAGACCCCCTGCTGATTGTTCAGGTCAGATAACTCACAGTCGAGTGGGTGTCAGACCAATGAGCACCTGGGCACAGGGCAATTTAGATGCCATGGCATTGAACACCCCCAAAAAGTTTACACCCAAAACCCCTGTCTCTCCTGTCAGAATCCCCCTGCCCCACTAACATATGGCCCTCTACAGTTCCCTTTGCAACCTCTACCTCTCCTCCCTCTCTTTAGCCCTATAAGTTAGCAAACAAAAAATGTTCCACCTGTCCTACATATGAACATGCCAACAGTCTGTTGTCATTTGACAATGTGGTCATTTTTTCAATAATTATTACTCTGGCAACAAGCACTACAAAGAGCAAAGAGACATAACAGCTTGGTCAAAATCAGGAGTTCGGCTGTGTTGGCTCCTCCAATGTGTTAGCCATCCGTGTACCTGGGAACAGCACCAACCGTGGCCTAAACCAAAACCGCAGCATGATTTCATCTCAATGCATCCAGAAGGAAACATTTTGGGCAGTGAAATGAGTGTGATGTTTCCAGTTTTGCCATTTGGCAGAGAGGCCATGACTAAATTGTTCAGAAATAATGGGGGCCGCCTCCATTTGGTCTGGGCCCTTTTCTACTTGGCTCTCTTAGGTGTGAAAGATAGTGTATGTGTGTCTCTTGATTTTGGGGGGATATGGGGAGGGGGGGTATGTGATGCTTTTGAGCAGGCCATATGTTGTCCCCAGCTTGCTGTTGCCACGTCAATGGGTTTTGATAATTTAACACATTTTGACAATGTGTCAGTTGAGCTCTACCCCAGATCGCTCTACCCCGTCTGTCTATGTATGAGTGTGTGTATGTGTGCATGCGTGTGCAAGTGTGTCTCAGTGCTCTCCTCTTACATTCCAGGGCCCATACCATCCCCTCCTCCTGCAGTCACCTTGTTCTCTAAGAGCTGCGACTGCCAGGTTTTTTGGACTCTCCATTTCATACAAATACAAATGTACAGTATAATCACTATTATTCACACATAATAATCACACTAATCTCCCAAAACACAGTCACATACTGTATGTAGCACCGACAGAATTACGCGGACACATCCCCAAATAAACTTAAGAAATGACATGAAATAAAACATTTCCCCAAACTTCTAAAACGTTGGTACAGAGAGACATTCTGACATGTCAAGGACATAGCTGGGACACAGGCAGGAAGGTTCTCAGAGTGTGGCATACTGGTGGGTTTTTAGAGTGGAGCAGGTGTGACAGATACCACACCTCTGTGGCTCCAGTTGCAGTTAATGATTTTCAACTGTACTAGCTTTTATAACATACAATTCCCCTGTTCTTACCTATTGATATGAAGTCTATGTGAGAGAAACTGCCAGTGTAGAAATCAGATGTTTGTTATCCACATACAATGGCTGCTGAAATTCTCTAATAGGAAAACCTGCCACTGTCTATGCCACTGTCTTAGCCACAATGCACATGGACAAAAATGTTTGTCTTGCCATATAAGGTATCAAAACCTATGACTAATAATAAATGTTATTTGATGTAATAACTTTGGGTTTAAAATAGTAACATTAAAATGGTGTACATCGGTAAAGTGCACTGATACGATGTGCCGCAATTGGGGGGTATCCCTACACTACCACCCCCCTCAGCCCTCATGGGCTACTGGCTCCAAGGAGAACAATAGAGATAAGAGAATGTCTTTAGGGGGTGACATCCCCTGCCCGGTCCCTTTCTCTTTAGCCCAGTCTAGAGCCGCCTAATCACATTCCTATTGACCTGGGAAAACTGAAAACAATATATCAACGAGACATATTTCATTTTATTATAAAATGTCGATCAAGGTAAAAAATACTTTGCCGAAAAGTATTTGAAAATGTAATGCGATGAAAACAAATGCCAAAATATAATTAAAGTTATTTCTATTCCACTAAACTTCATAGCGATTTTGGGGGGTGAATCAAACAAGAATACCATAGTGTAGTCCCAGGGCATACTACACATTACATAATAAAAACGTTAAATCATTATTTGGTATCATCTCACCCGTAAGCCAAAATCACAGCAACACTTACCTGGCATAATCGCGCTTGCAGTAAAGTTTCTGGTCCCGTAGAAAACAGGTATTTCTGAGTGGGTCGCAGCACGCGGCGCACCGCACGCACTGCTCGTGCCAAAGTCCACCGTTGACACGAAGCAGGTACTTGTCACGGATAAGGCGGTAGCATCCCGCACACACCGCACTTTGTGTCATATCTACACCTGAAAAGAAGAAACCGTTTGAAATTTTGATAATGTTATAATATAGCCAACATACTTAATGTTATATAAGCCTAACGATTGTCTACAATTACACTGACCTAGCAAATTATTCACAAATCCTGCATTGTTTCCAAAAACTATTCTATTCTAGTAACTTGCAATATAAATGTTAGTTACAATTTTAGTAATTGAGTAAATGGTAGGCTCAAGAAATAAAAAAAGTACATTAAAACCACAAAAGTAAAAATGATACGATATGCATTGATCACAGTTTTGGTGCTGAAACATATTCTTCGACATGTGATTATTAGTATATTTTGACAGTCAATAAGAAATTGCCTTTCTAAATACACTCAATACATGTGTAGCCATTTTTATTGGTAGAACTGTATATGCTTTAACCAATTGAATTAGGTAGACTATAGGCCTACTCACCAAGTAAAGATCCCGGGTGTCCCTCCATCAGTGTGATGGAGTTATATCCTTTCTGCCATGTCAATAAATGTTTCACAGTTATGTTCAGTTTATCTTTTTTGGAATCTGCAGAAATATAAATGAAGTGTGGCTACATAATAATAATATTTATATTAATAAAACATTTAAATTTTCAGGATGCTATGTTTTTATGTCCTTGATCTTAAAATCTATTTAATCATATATCATATCTCCCTTCTGGAAATAAAGTCCTGGTGGAGTGGGATGAAGAAGACCGGATGAAACTTTCTCTCCTACGGAATCGATCGTTTCAAATTCCTCTTCTTCGCACGAATAATCGTTAAATATTGAGTGTGTATCTATCAATTATCCCATTAGTCTGAGAGAAAGAGAGGGAGAGAGATAGAGCGATGCACTTCCGAGCACCTGCACATTGATTATGTGCTCTCTCGCCTTCTCTCCATTACTTCCTCACCCGGTCTCCGTCAGAGACCCAACAAGGCACCCTGTTAGTCCATCCAATTGAAATACGAGGATGTTACGAGGATAATACCAGCAGTCCTGATAGAATGCATACCGCATACTTTAAATCCTTCCAAAATCCATAATAAAATAGAAACATATTTACACATACATGCTGCTACCTCAGGACAATATCACCGTGTTCGTTATGGTGACCAAAAAATTGTCATAAAAAACTAGAACTTTCGATACTCAGCGTAGGGTTAAGCATCAATACTAATAACCTATAAAATAAGCTTTTCAATATTGTCCTATTAGACCTTACATTTTTTTTAAATAATATCTCTCTTAAACCAAATGGGCACGGATGTTAAGCATTTTGCCAGTTATTTTAGTAAGTAATTGAAATATACACAGCCTGTCAGAAGAAATTATGATAAAATTGTATAGTGTTAATGCAGACAAGCTTTATTATAATATACTAATTTACAAAATTAGTCTGGTGATTTTTATTTCCATACCAATGGTTCCCCATTCTTGCTACAAAACAAAATCATAATCGACCAATTGAAATTGAGATTAGATTACATTTGCATTAGACTCGTTGTATCGATAATAAAATCGTTTGTAAAATGAAGTTAACCCCTTTCCATTGTTGCCATTATGTAACACGTTTGTTTTGCCCCTCATATCCCCAATATATTTATTTTAAATTCGTACACATGTCAAGATTTAATGACGTTTATAACAGGCCTTCTTACAGTAAACAGAACTACTTGTGCGCATGGTGTGTAATGGAGAAGATACATTTAATTCGTTTGTCTGTTTAAATAAAGATATCATAACGACACAAAATATTTACCCTAATTGTGTAGGAACCTCTAAATAAGCGTTGAAATGTGATTTAGCCAGTTGTCCATCATTGAATCAAACATGAATTCATCAATGTAGACTACCAGACAGGGCCGCCTCCAGGCATAAGCAACATAAGCGGTAGCTTAGGGCCCCCGACCGCTAGGGGGCCTCTGGCTGCTAGGGAGCCCCCGACCGATAGAAGAGAGGGGGCACCAAATCAAATTTTGCTTAGGGCCCCCAAATGGCTAGAGCTGACACTGCTCCCCAAGAATAGACGTACTTGTGGAGAACTTGCAGCATCTGTCAACAAACTTAAACTGAACCAAGTGGATCTTGCAACAACACAATGATCCAAAACACTCAAGCAAATTTTTAACGGATGGCTACACTGGAAAACCATGAAACATAGTTAGAACAGACACCTTCCAAACTTAAACATAAGGCATTTACACATATGCGAAATATGGGGTAAACATCAATAGAATGCAATAGGGTAACTTGGGGGAAAGCGCCCCCCTTAAGGGAAATCTGTATTTTCTGAGTGAAAAAAGCAATGTTTGGTCAGATTTTTATATGAACATATTGTCTATAGTCAGACAAATACATATAAAAAAAATATTGGGCAGAATGATACTATTTTATTGCAACTTAATCGAATGCCAAACTATGTAAATGGGGTGTTTTACCCCATTATCGGGGCAAAACGCCCCTCCATATGGGGTAAAATTCCCCCTGGGTTTTTTTTACCCCCAATTAAGATTTATTCCATATTTAGGAGTCAAAATCATTCTGTCAATCAATGTAATCTATACTGTACCATTGAAAATAATTCAGTGTTGATAGCAATATTTAAGTGAGTTAACAAAAACAATTTTAACTGTGATATTGCACAATCCAATATCCGAAGGCAAAAAGCTATGTATAACATTTATTACAATTTCAAATAACTTTTGATGACTATTTTTAAATATGTTTTGTTAACCGTGCAAAAGTATTAGGTTAAAAACATCAAAACAATAATATTGAGCCATTCAGTCAATATCAGTGCAGATTGATAGGCCTATTATATTAGATGTTAAGATATGCTCAGTAAACTAGCTATTAAACTAAACACTACTTATATTAGGCTATATCTTGAACTTTTGTTATATTTCCGAACAATTTGTGCTATTATTTTGTGATATTTTACCAATATATTCCCAAAGGAGAGGGGGTGTTTAGCCCCAGACATCACCACAAAAAACAGGATTGCTATAAAAAAAGTATTATAATTTTTTTCTCTGAGCAAGTGGATTACTTAGCCTAAGGCCTTCCTATTGACATATAAAAAATCAGTTTAGACGTCTAACTTCACATCACATCATAATGTTTTCTAAATGACAAAAAATAAGATCAACTTACGTCAAAATTGTTTCTGTGGAATTACTTGATCAGTTTAGATGATTCAACAATATTTTCTAGACAAACAAGAACAGTGGCAACCATGGAATGTGTGGAAATAAAATTTGCACTCATTTGGTGGAAAATTACAGGGGGGGGGTTGGTTTAACCCAGGGAGGCGTTTAACCCCAAGCCACCGTACTAAACATGATTTTCCAGTTAGTTTCTAACCTGGAGACCACCTACTTCCAAGTTTTCAGATTTGAAACTCATGTGTTTACTTTCTTAATGTTGTCCTCTCTGGCCTTAATTCAAATTATTCAAGTGAACATGACTAATTAAATTCACTCTCAAAATGCACACATGAAATCCCCCAAAAGCCTGAATAAGGCCACACCCTATAGCGAAAACAATTCCAATTTTCGTGTATGACAAGCAAAATTTTCATGGCTGTGCCCTCCATAC
The DNA here is from genome assembly GCA_016801175.1 of Esox masquinongy. Classification (NCBI taxonomy): domain Eukaryota; kingdom Metazoa; phylum Chordata; class Actinopteri; order Esociformes; family Esocidae; genus Esox; species Esox masquinongy. The sequence continues at coordinate 50,223 of JACXGI010000323.1, forward strand.
TCCCTTGAACTCCATACACCGCTGGACATTTTGTCGATCTTAAATTGCCTATAATACACCAGGACCACTGCGTTTGCTATGGCAACACTTCCGGGAACATGAAAAGCTGAGGGAATAGTAGAGAATAGTTGAGTTTCTTGACTCAGATGTTCACTTGAACGATTGTTCCAGTTGGTTTTTGTAGTGTATAGTTGATGATAAAACAGTCCAAATATGGGATGTCCTCTATCCGTCTGGATTTTGATAAAATGTAGGCCTACTAGTCACCCACCCTTTTACCAGTCCGGCGAAATCAAGTTTAAAAATGTGGATAAATAATTTGGAACCCAGTTTATATTAGTTACACCTCACAACACGACATCCCAACGTAATGCCTTGCTAGGGCGGCACTCCAAAAAATTCACAGTAAATATGATCAATGGACACAGCAAGAGCAATACTTTGCTCTTGGAGTGATTTTGGCAAGACGGTCGCAGCTGGGAAGATTCACTATAGTCCCAAACAGTCCCAAATTTGGATAATATAGCTCTGACTGTTGTTCGGTGGGGCACCGGAGCCTTGGAAATGTCTTTGCGACCCTTTCCAAATTTATTTGAATCAAATTAGGAATTTAGTTTTATCGTGGCATGATGTGACTTGGGAACCTGTGTACTGACAACTTCAATCTGATGGCAAGGGCCAAAGTCTGTCTGATTTATGTTTGGCAGGGCTGGCCCACATCAGGCCTGGCCCACATCAGGCCTGACTGTTTACCAATGTATTCAAACACCTGACCTTAATAACCCCTTTCAATGGGTTGAATTAACAGGGGGCAATAACCTTTTGAAATTTGAATATTGCATGTTTGATTACCGAGCACACTAAACAAATTAAACAAGCCCCTGTTAGTGTCATCCACATCAATCCATATTTATACATTAACAATAAACAATGATTTCTATTTATTAATTAAAAGTTGATTGACAATGTCTTGAAAAAATTTGAAGAATTTAATAAACCACCTTTGGGCTATGATCCAAAATATGACACTGGTATCAAAAATTACTTTGAAGGTTTAGAGTGAGAATGTGAGCTTGCTGCATAATACAAGCAAGCTCCGCCCAACAAATTTAAAATAGGTTTCTTTTATCATGGTCTACCTCTATCCTGACCAGAGCCCCCTCCCAGGTGAAAAGAACTAGCCCCATAGATTGATACTGCCACCATGATTCACAATATGTACTTTGGGTGATGAGCTGTGTACACAGGCTTGGAAGTTTTTTTTTTGTGAGGAATAGCTTCTCTCTTGCCACTATACCTCACAGCTCAGACTTGTGGAGAACATGCGCAATGGTTGTGGACCAAGGCTATCTCTACAGTAGACAACCAAGAAACCATTTCAAATCATGTACAAAGACAATTTGCAGTCACAGAAACAGCCTAATTTTTTTAAGGCTAATCAAAATTACAAGTGATGTCAGATGACGACAAATTACCTTTGTACATTATTGGAATTTGACATGTTAAAAATGTCACATCTAACATCAATCCCTGTTATAAAGAGTGAGCACACTTATGCCACCAATGCCTAGACAGTAAAAAAAGATAGAAATTATCCATTTGTTTTTCATTTGAATGTTTTTGTTTAAAAGATTCTATGAAATGTGAAAAAACGATTTCATGATGATTTATCTATGATTTGTCGTAATTTTAACCATTAGATAAACAATGGTTTATCTAACTGCATTTTCAATCAGGCTGTGCAGGCTTATCATAAACACTGTAGGTCTACTCATGACATCTAGTGGCTCACCGAAGAAACAAGACATTCCTTTGCAGTACATGAATGGTAGAGTATCTGACAGGTTTCACCTACTGTAGGTAGACTATTACCTGGAAAAAACTACAGAAGATTGATCTAAAAGCACATGTACATGGTAGCCTACAGTACTGGCATGTCTGTTTAATCATTGTGCAAATGCATGAGAAATATTGCAATCAAAACTGATTCCAAAAATAGGCATTTTAAATAATTTTATTCTGGAAGAATTGGAAAATGTATTTTAGAAATGTAGGGGTGTTTTTAGTTTTATACAATTAAGCTTTGAATAAAATATGACTTTAATATTGCATTGGTTGCTTTTAAAACAGATACCTGAAATTATCTATTTACAAAAACAAAAATCTGTCAACAATTCTATTAGAATTTATTTTAACAGTGTATTTTTTACACCATACCCCTCCCCCTAAGACAGATCCTACCTACACTCCCAAAAATATTTTTTGGACAATAATAATAATAATTTGTGCTTGGTACAAAATAGGTTTGCATTACAACTTGAATCAAGTTTCATCTTCATATCAATTACAATGTGGGATTATATACATAGAGAAGGGGGGCTTTTGTCATGTGACTTGATGAGGTGCTTCAAGCATCTCCATAAGGAAGGTGTCTATGGGCGTGTCTCCTATCAGCTTGAAGAAGAACAGGTGCTCCAGACACTTAAGGCCTATGGAGCGCAGGGCGGGGAGACGTAGCAAAAGTTTGGCAAACCTAGGAAGGAAATAGAATATATTGTATATATTGTTCATCCTGGTTGGAAATGTTTCATCAAAACACCTCCCATGAATTAACAAGGATCCCATACTGTACACATTCACATTGAAAACAGTCCTCCTGCTACGCACAAATCTAAAGAACATGTAAGTATCAAAAATTATAGTAATGAAGTGGTCATGACTGACATGAATCAGACCAGTTCTCTGATTGTATTGGAATGTGTTCTGAGTGTATAAGCTTAGTATTGTACCTGCCGGGCTGGTCTGGGTACTTGGCTTTGGTGTAGGACTCCAGCGAGGCATAGACTTTCTCCCGAAGTCCTTCCACCTCTGGTGGATTTGACAGACCCTTTGCATCTGAAACGAGCGAGAATTCCCAGTCTATACGCTGCCACCTTCTCCTCTAACACTGAAATGTGTGCTGTAATGTATATCTTGATTGGGGTGATTGAAATCCTTATTATTTTGCTGAATAAAGACCATTTGATTATCATTATTTATTTATTACCTATTGTTTTTATTCTCGTTCTTTTAATGCAGGTGGGATGAGTTTGGCTTAGTGACAATGAACACTACAGCAGCTGGTCACAAATTTGACAGCACAAACTCAGGAACACCCATGCTGCCTTAATAAGAACCTGCTATGCAGTTGTCAGTTACTGCGGGTTAATGCTGATCTAAACTGAATCTGGCTCATTCTGAATCTGAGTCACGCTACAACATTAAGCACAGTCACTCTGCTCCTGTATCACACACAGACACTAAAATCACAATGAGTATACTAATTTATTGTGGCATGTTCTCAGACATGAAAGACAGTCTAGGCCACAAGCTATATTGATACATCCCTGACCGCTTCATCAACAAACCTCTTCCTCACACGCAACATGGACAACAGACAAAAAAGACGTCATGATGAACGTGCAAATTAGAAAGGGTCCTGTGACCATGCAAATGCGACCCACTGACCTGGGTTGAATAGGACAATAGCTCGAAGGCAACCAAGCTCTGTCTTGTCCATCTTCATGTCTTTCATTTTAGACACCAACTCTGTCAAAACTCTGTCAAAGATGGAGCCCACTCCGGCACTGTGGGCGCTGCTTCTGTGGACGTGGAGGCCTGTGGCCAATAGGATTCCATCTTTTACTGTGACAGAGCGGTGTGAGAAGGACGCAATGAGGAGCTCGTTCCAGCCTGAACATAAACACACAAACACAGGGAGTTTAACGTGGCAACAAACAGCACTGACTGAATAACAGTTAATCTATTGCTTTCTCAGTATCTAACTACACCTTCTAGCTTAATCTTAGTCAACTTCTATCACTGCTTCTCTACCCCTCTGACTCTCAATCAATCAATGAAATGTATTTATAAATCCCTTTTTACATCAGCAGTTGTCACAAAGTGCTTTTACAAAACACCCAGCCTGAAACCCCAAAGAGCAAGCAACAACAGTGTTGATGCTCTCTTCAAATATCTCTTCCTCAATTCATATCATAAATCCCTCTGTTTCTCTACCTCTATTCATCTTGTTTCCTATCAGGGTCTTTGTCTCAGTAGTGATGCAGTGTAATGTCTCAATTAGAGTTAGTATATGAAATATCCCACCAGCAAAGGTCAGTGTTGGCATGCTCTACAGATAGTTATTTCTAATATGTACACCCCAGTTTGGAGGCTCTGATGGGAAACGTGTGAAATGAAATATGATTGGTGTCTATGACATGAAACTAAAATATACTACGGCTGTGACCTGATTTACTAACCCCTAATTAAAGAGTGCAATCAGGCTTCTTTCTTAGAAAAAAAAACTTGGAGTACTTGAAGTATGACTAGAAATTAGGTGTGCTGTACCTGCGCGTAGTAGAATAACCTGATCGTCTAAAGGTAGCTCTGAGAAGTGAGGGATCCTCTTGGCCCACTCCACCAGGGTGAACAGCTGTTTGTCTGCTGCCTGGCAGATGTTGGTTACCGGGTCATTCTTCTGAACAGGAGACAGAATGTAAAATACAACACACCTGAATAAAATTCCATGTTATTCATTAAAATTAAACAATAGTATTTAAAGCAGGGAGACATATTTCCATGTTCTATAAAAAAAGCATTGGCCCTCAGCTAAACACAATGGATGTGGATCAACTATAATGTTTAATACAAACTGGGTAGTTAGGTTTCTGGATGCTGATCGGCTGAAAGCTGTGGTATGTGACACTGATTCCTAAAAACATTAAACAGTACCAATAACCCTCAGGGGTTATTGGTACTGTATACGGCCAATATACCACAAATAAGGGCTGTATCTAGACACTATATGTTTCTTTCTGCTAAGAGCAGCCCTCAGCCATGGAATATTGGCCATATACCATTGACCCTCGTGCCTTATTGCTGAATTATAGTCAAAGACAGGGCTAAACTACATGCATCCTTACTGAATTGCCGGGGCTTTCATCTGCATATGTCTCAGTTTTGGGCTCCACAGCGAGCTCTGCATCCAGAATCTTATCGACAGGCATCTCCTCACTAAAACTACTGGTGGACTCCACCTCGTTCTCCCCCCGCTCCTTCCCCCGCTGCCTCTCCTCCTGCACCGCTGCATGGGGTCACAGGTCAAAGGTTATAGTTCCTGTACATTTAACATCACAAATCTGTCTGTGTGGATGACCCATGCAAAACCACACCAGAAAATGTAAACTTATTAAACGTTAGCGGCCAGGCCCCACTCCACCTCCCTCCACGCCCTCTTTCTGAACGCAAACTTACACACACCTTCTCTCTTCATGCCCATGGCCAGGCACTTCTGGTAGCGGCAGTACTGACAGCGGTTTCGCTGCCGTTTGTCAATCAGGCACTCCTTGCTGTCTCGACATGTATAGGTGAGGTCTTTCCGGATGGTTCTTTTGAAAAACCCTTTGCAGCCTTCGCAACTGTACACGCCATAGTGCTTCCCTGGGTAAACAACATGCCTGACATCAGCTGTTTTATTTGTGGAAACTGCCACTCAATACCTTTAATCAACACAAATACCTTTAATCAACACCATAGTCAATGGTTATTGGAAAAGGAAATGTAGGATGGGGGAAAGAATCTGCAATGAGGCCATTCACCATATCTAAGACAAATGTCAATGAACCTGTAGAACAGAAGTAGAGATGATTTCTGCGGTTGAGGTGTGTTCCTATTTCTTACCTGAGGATCGGTCTCCGCAGATGGCACAGATGTGTTTGGACATTCCCCCGGGGCTGGTACAGTTGTAGTTGATGCTTCCAAGATTCTGGAGACCTGGAGGAGGCTTGATGTCCTCCGAACTACTGACACTGTTCATACTGTTCATCTGGAGCGAGGGAAGAAAAAGAGAGGAGGGCAAGAGACATGGGTGGGAGAGATGGAGAGGAGAGAGAGCAGAGTGGAGGTAAAGTGGGGGGAAAGGTGAGTTTGATTCTATGATTCAACTGGTTATTGACTTCCCCCATTTCACTTTCTTTTAATTCTCTTTGTCCTTTGTCTCTTCCTCTGTCTCTCCCATGCCAGAGCCCTCTCCGACTGTCTGGGCTGTTGGTCTTAGCAGAGCGCTAGTGTGTTTGCGTTTGTTCTGTAAGTTGTCTAATGCAGGTTGCTAATGTCTGATGACAGGAGTGGGTGTGCTGGTGTGGGAGGGAAGCTGAGCTGTCACATTCACCCAGCCGCAGTTCTGACTTCCCACCAGCAGAGAGCAGCTGGTGGGAAGTCTGCTCTCAGCTTACACCAACACTTACACCAGTTTTAGGGGCAGGCACGGACTGGGATAGGAATTGTATGGGTTAAATTTATTAGTGTTTGTCATAACAATCTAGTCGAAAATATTCTTATCAGGAAAATGTATGTATTTATATTATCTAGGTGTGTTCCTCTCCAATAGTTTCTAATGGCTAGACACTGTCAAAAGTATGTTTTTATGGGCTCCTTATCGTCTTTCTGCACTTTGCACCTCGCATATACACCACTGACTTGGCTAAAATAGATCAGATAACGTACATGTGCCTAGGCTGGCATGTGCATATAGGTGCATGACAGGTGTATGACAGGATGAACAGAGTAAACATCAGTGACCTACTGTGAGTAATTCATGGCTATCATAAAGGACTTCCTTCACAGGGACTGCAGGCATTTCCTATAGCTTATTTATGACAGTGATCTACTTTGCCTAGTCCCCAATGGCTGTTTGACCTAAAGCCTGGCTTTGACCTCAGAGGAGAAAAATTGCTGGAACAGCCTTTTACACTGTTTCTCTTTCTCCCTCTTGCTGTCTTTGTCTTTCCTTCAGTTGGCATAGTGTCCTATTTTGCGCTCTCTATTTTCCCTCTCATCTCTTTCTCTGTTAGCAGTGTGCATAGAAGGTCTCTCAGGCATACAGATTCCCAGTTAATTGAGTATTCAGCCCCCTGCAATCTCCTGATGCAAGTGAGTCAATGACGAGAGACAGTCCATTCCTCTTGTCACCATGCCTCTCCCATAAGATGATGGGAGAGGCATGGTCACCATGAAGGCCCACTGAATTAGCTATAGAAAAGACAAACCAAAGTAATGGTAAAACAAAGGTTTCTGGCTTTGCAAATTATAAAACAAAGTGGAAGAGAGCAAGTGAAGTTGTACCTAATTATAACTTAAGTAAAGCTTTTAAATATCACCTGGGTCTGCATAGGTGAAAGACATCCTGGCTACTAAGTTAACGAGTTTAGGTGAAACATACGGTTATCAACCAAGTTATTCTTACCAGCAACTTTTGAAAGTATTACACAAGCTAAAAACTAGATTTAACAAATAGTACCTTTAAGTGCCTTTTATGTTACACATTTTCATAAAATTTGGCAACCTTCCCAATTTTGCTATTACGATCTTGCCTTGTAGCAACAACTCTACAACAGGATGTTTCCACTAGTTCACACATCTTCATGCTTACCCATGCTTACCCACAGTATCTTCATGCTTACCCTTCATGCTATTGACTCTTGTCAGGAGTCAATAGCATCATGTCAACTTTATGCAGTAGTGGCCGCAGGTAGACAATTGCTATCAGTTTACTGGCTGGTCCATCTGATCAAAGTAAAAGTATGATTTGAACATGTTGATATTACACTATATTTTTTAGTCTGCACTTCTGTCTAGCAATAATGTAATTCAGAAGACCAACTTTCTTGTGTCGCTTACAGAGCCTGCAATAGTGAACAGTCAACAAAATAAGGACTTGGCAATTCACTTCAAAGGTGCGGCTTTGGCTTTTTGAAAATACCAGACGTTCATTCAATAGTGCACCCTCTCCATCACAGTCTTTTTCAAAAGCAATAAGCTCTCAACATAGACTTGAAAGTCTGATTCAATCTGTCAGCAGCACCTTCGAACCTATGAGTGACATCCCCTAGAGGTGTAATGGATAACAAACAACTGCTGTAGCAGAGGATCTTTACATTAAAATTAAACCTTAATATGAACCTTAATATTAAACCTGCTCTAGTCGGAATGCTGAAAAGAACTTTGAGAGTAAGACTGGGTGCTGTGATTTTTTTCTCACTGGACTGGCATCATGAAAACTAACTTGGTTAACACTCTTGGCTTTGGGCAAAGGAACAACACAGTATACCAAAACCCTGCTGATAATCAAAAGAATGTATAGACTGCTAAGGGACAACCGGCACTGTTTTATTGGTCCGCTGATAAATGTAACAGGACTTACAGTAAGCCACAAAATCCTGTTTGAGATCAAGTTGTTGCACAAGATTCAGACATATGTCTTGGTGACCTCAAGATTGACTACCATTGTGTGCCAACATCTCCGTTCTCGAAGTGTAAATGGAATGACAATTTGAGATGCACTGGAGCAGCTTTTCTCAAAATATCCCACACAAACCTCAAACTCCTCTTTTTGGAGTTTGAAGTTTGTGTGGGATACTTTGAGAAAAACTGGTCCAGTGCATCTCAGATTGTCATTCCATCAGACTGTCACTCCATCAGAAACAATGTTAACTATAGGAACCCTCTCTTTTTGCAGAGCACCCACAAACTCGTTCATCCACGACAGGGCTGCAGACTAACATTTTTCACTGAAGAATGATACATTAATTAGAGTACAACATATCTGGCATATCTGCATGTTTCTGCATGAAGATTAATTCAGTAATTTCATTACATTTTATGATTTGCCTATTTAAAAGACTGGCATGCTAGACTCATGATTGACTCATGATTCTATCCTCTCGTTCTGAATTGGAGGTAATTGCTGACATGTTCTACACTGGTGAAAGATGGTTAAAATGAAGTACATGTATAACTACTACGCTTACAGAACATAGTTTCTTAATATATTTAACATGAGGTCTAGTTGCAGCTTCAACATGACTAGATTGAAGTGTTTCACTTGACAGTTGGGCGATGAGCATGTAGTTTCAGAATTACCTATCAATTCTAAAAATAATTGTTTATAAACTGCATCCCTCAAAATGACATAACGGTTTGCCATACCTGATGATCTGAGTGTCTCACAGATTTGTTTGAGGAAACTTGATGTGTGATATATTTTTCATATTTTCCACTAAGCCTCCAAAAAAAACTATAATATATTTTGTCTGTAGTCATTGGATTAATTGGATTTAGAAGGAGCATGTATTTTGTAGAACAATCTCTGACCTGAACTTTGTAAATGGCATCACGCTTGGGCGATATTACAGCCTGAATTTCACTTTGATCTCAGCTTCTTTGCTTGGTTTGCCACTTAATTTTCTGAAATTTCATTGAAGAGTTTTGGACCCCATAAATGGAAAAACATTGCCCCCCAGTGGTCCTGCTGGTGGGTTTTATTGTGAATGTTTAATTTAAAAAAATTGTCTCTAAAGTCTGATTGCTGTAACATACCAGCTCCATTTTTTGGCTATATGCTGACAAGATCTTAGGCAATCACTAGGGACAATTGACCCAATGAGAATTTCTAAACAGTCACCCCGGAGTACAGAAAAACACTGTGTTATTACAAAGGAAACTATTTGAATTTTGCAACAAACCACACACACTACAGGCCAGACAGCAGCTTAAAATCAAGTGTGATCATACAAGAGTGATCATATCAAATCTGTGAATAATAATGTACACCCTTCTCTCAAAGATATTAATGATAAATTACCTTATCTTTTAATAATGTAGACCTTTCATATCTCTTGATGTGAAAAAAAAAACTCTTAATCAAATAGAATGGTCACACCTGTATGCAGAATTTTAATATGGGGGATATTTTCATAAAATAATGGATACAACTTCTACACAGCAGCCTACGCACAAACATACTCAACAGTAATTGATTGGTAAGAGCGAAGGATGCAAAAAACTGTTTTATTCCAAACTTTTCCCATTTAACATAACTTCTCTCAAAAGAAATGGATCTACTTAGGGATTGCATTACAGAATAATATTCTTCCCTGCTCAAAGCATACGTATACCTTTTCACAGAATGTAAATATAAAATCACCCCCCCCCTTAAATTACCTTACTTTTATCAGAATATCACGATACTTATACCTAATAAACTGGACAGAATCATCAAACCATTCATCTGGGATTGTGGATAAATAAAATAATGGAAGAGGACTGGCTCAAACTTTATATCTTATTATTGGGCCAGTAAAATCCACGCTGTCCATGTTTTGGACTGACAACGCTCTGGCTTCCACTAACTGTCTTGGGAAGGTTTGGGAGGTTAGGGTTAGAGGATTTCCACTCCTTTTCAATTGGTGCAGTGTTCTTGTCATCTTTTTGTTTTTGAAAAAGGTAGACCTTGAATGTTTGATGGGTGGTTCAAAACATCAACCAAACATTTATCTGACTACAACCCTATTTTGCTGTACATTGTCAGCCTATCTACCCTGTTTCAAGCAAATGTATATCTTGAAACTTATAAACTATGAAGTAGTTGCCAACTGCTACAATGCTCTGTGCTGGGGCTATGTTAATGGAGATAGTGTCAGTAATTCCAGTGGCTATTTCTGAATTATGCAAGTTAAAATAAATCGTTTCTAATGCAACAAAGTAATAAACTTAGTTTGATTTCTTATTGAGCAAGTTTTCACTTGCAATCCAGGTTTTTCTATACTGTCGCATGGTTTCAATTTTGACTAGGGGTGCATTGGCACACCAAACCCACATTTACGGTAGGTATTTATGTTTCACGGTCACGGTTAGGTACATTTTCGGTGCAGCTCAGAAACTCATTCTCAACCATTACTGAAGGTCAGTTTTTAGTTTATTTGGCAAAAGATGCAACATTAGCTAATCCAGGAAGAATATATAAAACCTGATAAGACCACAATCTAAAATAAAATTAACTGCAATATGTAAATATTGTTTTACAATCATATAGTGTGGGTAGTACTACCTGTTTCCTTACCTGTTTGTGGGGTTAGCAGCTGCATAGGCTAATTTTGTCAAGCAGTGGCAACATACAGTCACTGTTTTATCAACAATTCTCTGTCCATCACCGTTTTAGTCTATTGGTATACCAAAATGCAGCTAAACTGGGGATTTGAATTAAGTTTAAGGGTTATACGATGTTGGTTTATTAATAACACCACTCGCCATTGTAGAACTTGCTGTTGCTCCTTGAGGATGTATTTTAAAATTCTGCACTTCATAAATGATATACTATCGTTGGCGTATTCCATTTAGGAGATTCTATGTCGCCCCAATGATTTTGTGTTGTATGTTTTGGTCCGAGGATTAGCAAACATAACGTGCCATTGGAACACAGGACTGATGGTTGCTGATAATGGGCCTCTGTATGCCTGTGCAGATATTCCATTGAAAATCAGTAGTTTTCAGCTACAATAGTAATTTACAGCATTGACAATGTATACACTGTATTTCTGATCAATTTGATGTTATTTTAATGGACAAAAAATTGCTTTTCTCTTAAAAACAAGGACATTTCTAAGTGAACCAAAATATTTGAACAGTAGTGTAGCTAATGACGTTAATGTTAGTGATAAATGCTAACAAGGTTAGCTAGCTAGTAATGTTAGCTAACTCAAATGTGGTAAATTAGACTCTTAGCTAACGTTACTAAAAATCAATCTGCTTACAAGAACATTATAACAAACTGTTTAGCTATTAATATTTTTTTTATTGATGGTGTCATGTTTTCAAGCCTTAGTAGCTAATGCATGCTCAGTAGCTAAGTTATTTATCTGTTTTTATTTGTTTCAGCAATTCCACTTCTAGCCAACAGAGGGGTAAACTTACCAATGGCACCTTTAAAACAGCTTGTTCCTCGTACTGGCCTCTGACAAATGTAGAAGTTACGTTAATGCGCTTTCAGTGCACCCAGCAGTTGCACGGTTTGCTTTTGGTGACTATTACAATTCTAAATAAACAACCCTAAAATATCATTGCTCAAACAAAAAGGTCTGGCGGGGATGTAAAACGGCCTCTAAAAGTCATCTACAGGGTATCCACTGAAAGTGGACATGCAACAAATAAAATGTCCCTAACATCAATCATGGACGCCCACAGGGCAGACTAACATGACTACAGACATTGCCAACCCTAAACACCTGAATGACAACACAATCTTGAAAATGTTTCCTGAAACAGTAGCAATTAGCGATTTAGGGAAATAATGATTACGTTTTGATTACATATTGAATTGTTTTGATGTCGCATATTATTTTAGAGCTATTTGGCCAAGCCTGCACCACATCAGTTGTAATTTCTTTCATTACTTGTCTTCCAATACCCAGCCCTAGTCATTTTTATCCTATCTCTGATACGTCTTCCCCTCGAGCTGACAGCTTTTTATCTCCAGCAGTTTACCTCCTCGGAAGGATAGCAGTTATGTACAGTGCAGGCTTTCAGCATCTACAAACAGAAGGGGTTTACAAAATGTGTTCAGTTATTGGTAACTAGGCCAAACCTCATACTGGTAAAACGCTCACTAATCAACACCATTCTTACTGGATTGTGGTGGGCAATCACATTGGTTTATGCTATTAAGTGTCTACAACCCCCTGCTGGCTTACAAGGTCATTCCAATAGAAATCATTGTAATGGCTGTGCTCTGGGCCTTTAGTTTTAGGGCTAATCCACCCATGAAATTATTTCAGTAGCAAGTTGGACTTAACCTCATAAATTTCTAAAGTTTAATAGGCTCGATATCACTATAAAGACCTTGGCACATACCGTTTTACAAGTGCAATACTTTGATGAGCAAGACTCATCTGTGTGATGAATTGGACATGACACATCAAGATAAGATTTTCTGGCCATATTATGGTCAGTATATCTCATAGTAAAATACCAATATGAATACTACAAACGTTAGATTACAACCATTACCTCAGTTCTCTGAGAGTATTAGTGAGACAGTTTACCTGAGCAAGAAAAAGGGTTCACTTATTTTAAATGACTATACGATATTGTTTCTGAGGGTATGAGGTACATCCCTCTCTTGATGCACAATCACTGCTGGCATGGTGTTATAAGACCTTCTGACGAATGGACACGCGGGGGATGTGTCCACAGTGAAATACTTCATTTACACCCTTGGGCAAACTGGGTTGCATTCATAATCTAGTTTCCCTCAGACCCCGAACCATACTATCTATACACTGTAGTAATGGATTTCATCCTTTCCTTCAGCCCACTGTTCTTGCTTTGTTTAAAGCATTGTCTGGAACACTGTCAAATTACAGAGCCTTATGGCATTTTGTAGTTCATATCATTCAAATCCCACAGGGTCTTGTAGCTCCTTGTGTGTTATGCTAAAAGAGAAGTGTTGGTGTTGATGTTTGTTGTTTATGTCAGTGAAAATATGCTATTTTGGCCTCAGGGGTTGCTCGGCTATTGCTGTGAATGACCAAGTAATAATCTAGATGGGAGTTCGAACGCTTAGCAGAGTGGAAGAAACAGTGGAATGGTCTTTGGCAGGTGATGCTGTAATCCATGAAATTCATGATATTTCACAGAGAAGACCTGCACACACACACACACACAAACAAATACACACAACTGTTTTGACCCAGGTCATGCCACTAAAAGCTGAACTTTAGGCTAATCGTTCATATGTCACACAGAGGGCAGAGGAGCACTGGATTACAGTAATGTCACGTCAGTTCCAGAGATTGGATACATCTAATCATCTAATATTTTACTAAATTGAGACAGACCTTGAGACTAAGTTGAGACAGGTTACATTGTTGCTGGTCACAACTCAGCTCCGACAACAACACTGTCTTTAAATAAAACCTACTAAAGGCATTCGCTTAAGTTAACTTCATTCACTCAGTTAAACTCAAGTCTCTCTTCCGAGTATTATTTGTAAGAGGGACTTGTTAGATGGCAGTAGCAACATTAGATGTTTTCAGATCTTATAAACAATGTTGAATATTACCCACCTCTCTCATCTGTGGACTATGGAGCGATCCAAAGTTGAGTGCAGGCGTGGAGGGCAGCGAGACGGACGGCGAGCCCATGGAGGACGTGATGACGGAGTAGGGCGAGGCCAGGCCATTCATTGGTGAGCCCAGAGTGCTCATTGGGGATGGAAGGGGCCTAGAGGTGCTGATGACAGAAGGGTGTGCCACCATACCGCTCATTGGGGGGCCATGTGAATGGGGCGTGCTCATTGGCCCTGGGGAGTCTGAGGGGTGGAGTTAAAAGAGACAGGGTTAGAGGCAGGTTAAGATGAACATACTGTACTGAGAGAGAAAGAAAAAGGAAACAGATCGGGACAGAGAAACAGAGTGATCCAATGGGTTCGGACGGATAGAAAAAGGCACCTGCAAACCTGACATTAACAACTCCAACAATATCTAAAACCAAACATACCCAGTTCACACCCAGGTCAGTTCAATTACCATTTTGGATCAAACCAGCTTTTCAGACTCACGCTGATTTTGACAGATATTGAAACAACCACCAATTGCAGCAAGAAGCCTTTGCAAATGGGGCACGGAAATGGACACAGTAAACAGTGTGATTACAGTGTACTGACTAGGCTGTGAGTCCATCAATGTAAACTGACATGCTCATGCAGAGATCAGTGTATTTAATCTCGAAGATGGAGAGCTTTTTCGAGCCTTGGAACGTGTCAGGTATGTGAGTACACAACTACACAACCTTACACCCACACACACACACACAGTGCTGGCTGTGTAACAAGATACACTTCGTCACTGGGACACAGTGCATGTCCCAGTCCAACACAGGCACAGGCAAGACCAAAGCATATAGAGAGACCCAGCACAGCTATGAGCCAGTACAGAGACAGCACGCAGTACAGAACCAGCATGGACACAGAGACAGCACAGAGACAGAATCAGCACAGAGGCAAAGCCAGTACAGAGATAGAACCAGCACAGAGACCATGCCAGTACAGAGACTGAACCAGTACAGAGAAAAAGCCAGTACAGAGAGAGAGCCAGAACACAGAACAGCACAGAAATATAGCTAGCATAAAAAGATAGCAGAGACAGAGCCAGTACAGAGCCACAAAAGACGCAGAACAGCACAGAAACATGGCTAGCACAAAAAGCTAGTACAGAGAAAGAGCCAGTACAGAGCCAGAACTAGAACAGATAGAGAACAGCACAGAAACATAGCTAGCACAAAAGGCTAGCGCTGAACCAGAACCAGTACAGAGACAGAGCCAGCAGAGAAACAGATCACAGAATGGTGAAGAAAACTAGTCATAATTACAATTTCTATCTAAAACCGTTGACCTTGATGTTCTTTTATATAAATCATAGTTAACCAAACAAGACTGTACGATTGCTGTCCTATGTCCACGTCATTAAACATTCCTGTTTTGGTGCATATTAAACCTTCTTTATTAATTAATTATTTTGTTTACTGATTATTAAATAAACAGTCACCAGAAGTGACTCACCACTCTTACTAGACACAAAATAGTTGAGTGTAGGCTGTTCATTTTCACAGCAATCAGGGTTATCCTTGGGTGCTATGTTGGTCAGCAGCTATTGGATGCAGCAGCTATGGGCCAATTTAAATGAGTGCACAACAATTTAAGTGTGTTATGGATGCATAGATCTATTAAAGGTGTCAATATTCAACAATAAGAGGATTGTTTTGTCAAGAGAATAGGCCTATTTTGTCATGAACAACACCCTGCCCCCATAAATAAACAAAAATAGATTGTATTGGCTGGTTAACAGATGCAACAGAAAATCGTCAATCTGCATTGGCCTCAATAAAGCAGATTGGTGCATCTCTTGTTTCTCTGGTCCATTAAATATCCTCAGTGATGACAACGCACCTCATAGAGAAGCTGTACATTATGTACCATGCCTATAACACTTTTATTTGAGTAGTAAGTATTGGTCTGAAGCTGGAAAAGAAAAGTGATTCACATGAGCACCAAAATTCCTTAACTACCCATGTTCTACCAAGGCTTTCTAACACACAGCTCTTACGTACTACAGTAGCTATGCTGGTGTATTGTACATCCAACAATGTACTGATTAGGATTCAAACCTACTAAAAAAAATAATTTTTCAGATGGGATAATAAACTTTACAAAAAAAGTGCTAATATTGAACATGTCTGTTCAATATGTCTGAAAAACCAACAGGGTAGGGAAAAAGAGTGAAACAGACAGTATGAATGCAACACTTCTCCATATCAAACACATTACATATGGTGGAACCACAAATCTGCTAATCCTGGTTATGTATGCCAGACAACAGATGTTGTGTAACTTCCTGTTCAGCCACAGAACTAGTTTCCAGCCCTCTCTCCATGCCTGTAATGTAGAGGCTGTAACCCCCACCCCTCTCCGTAACTGTAGGGTTTACCCAAGAAAACAGTCAGACACATACTGGGGCCTCTTTCCAGCAGGACTGGAATGATATGAAGCAAGGAGATGTTTAGGAGTTAAAGTTTACTGTATACGTCAGGCTCTCATTGGTCCCTGTGGATCAAAAGTAGCCAACTATCTGTCTTCGAGGGTGGGGAGGACTAGGAGAGGGGAGTATTCTGTGTGTGGCAGAAAGCCATCCTGAGGCACAAAGGAAGCGTAAATGGACTGTGGAGGATAGCGGGGCTATCCTCGCCGGACTTGACCCACCTCAACAGGCTGTCCCACACAATGCTATTCTATCTAAATCAGTTCACAAAGGCTCCGGAATGTATAAAAGGTTTGTGTGCTGCTCACATTCCATAATATAGTAACAGAACTTTTGAAAGAACATCTGACGACTCTAGCATGCGGGAAAATTTTTTTGCATACAAAATCACAACTTTGCTGTCTCACAGAAGGAAAAAAACTAAATTACGAAATACAAATGACACAATATATTCCATGTTTGAGAAATGTATTTCAGAAACTATCTTCCAAAAGAATCTTAACTAGAACACATGCTTTTCAACACACAAAGTAACTGCTCCATTAAAAGTGTAAATAATAGATCCCAGAACATGCACACACGTGATAAATGGCTAGCTTTTGAGATTAAGATATATTATTATCCATCACCACCAAAACCACTATGGATGTTCTGAATATTACATTACTAAAGAAGGATACTGACAATAAAAGACAGAAAACACTTGAATAAGCTCTTTGAGCCATTTGGCTAAAACGCCATATTTGACTTCAGCAGTGCCACTTGCACAATAATTGCCAACATTCATGCAATTTCCTACATACACTGGTAAAATAATGTATTTTCTCCAAAATAGAGAGGTTACAGATAATGAGGAACATGGTTTAATTTGGAAATCATTTTATTTTTGGAGGTCACAGGTTGACTTTTGCATTGTTTTGCCCACATGTCTTTACTAAATAATCATGTGGCTTGGCGACCTTCTATTCCAGTAAAAAAAGCTGTGTTCACGTTTTCACCCTTGCCACTGTGACACAAAGGTCACCTGTTACCAAATCCCTCCCGACCAAGTTCAAAAGAGATCATATTATCAGCATTCCACGGTTATAGATATTATTCAGAGAAAATGTTAGATTGGAGCTGCTGCTTACTGCTTTCCATGAAACTCAGACAAAATGCTAATAACACACTAATAGATTTGACATTATATATTACATGTCTGCATTACAATTCTAATTTAGATTTAATTGTAATACATAACATCAGAATAACAATAATGCTATGATGACCATACTGTCCAGAGCTGGGGTACATTATTCACATTTATGAAAGTCATTCACATTGCCCATTTCTATTCACATTTGACGACTTTGTTAATTTACCAGACTTGATGAGAACAGATCCATGCACTGGGGTGAAGTGGCGACTACATGTAGACAGAGTTGCAGTAAGTCACCATAGTCTCCCGCAGATTTTTATCTTTAGCTGATAAATCTAAACCACTAACCAGTCAAATTCCTGCTAGTTAGTTACGGGCTAGTGAATACAGTACAGACTGAGCACTGCAGTGTGTGGTAATTCAATATGCCAATGGCCCAACAACTAATAACATCTTTCCCGGGGTTTTGGCAAGACTGCTGGGAGTGGGTGTGGGGAGAAGAGCGGGTTGATAAGTGAGAGAATTACACAGACTTCAAGATCGGAGTATCCGCACATGAGGGTTGTGCCTCCCGTAATGTATGCATTGATCCATCATGTTTGTGTGTGTGTTTATGTATGTGTCTGTTGTACTGTGACATAATTATTCAGGGCGTAATTCTTGCTAAACAAATCAGGAGAATAGACTGGGAGAGTCATTACATACTGCCGGCATGTAAAATGTTAATTAAGAAGTTAATCTACTGCTAAACAGCTCACTAGAAACAGGCTCACAGCCCACAGAGCAATGTTACTGTAACCCTAAACCTACCCAATAAACCTAACCCCAATCCAAAATTTCTGCTTAAACTTAAATGTGAATGAAAGCTAATATGTAAAAAATATGAAAAAAATGCCAATATGTCCCTTTGAGTCATTGTTGGACTGTCTATCTAAATATGTAGATCTTTCACTCAGGGAGAGCAGGTTTGAGCTAGCATGAGGATCACATTGCACACGAAGAAAACAAACATTTAACCATACTAGAGTGGCTGAGATGTGTTTCCATTTGATGTGTGAACTGAGTGTAAGTGTGGATCCTAATGACATTGACAATGACAATCACTGGATGGCATTCACCTTTTAGTTTTTTTGTAACAGATGTCTCTTTCAGTTAATCAAATTCCAGGTGCACTGTCTGTATGTAGTTCTGTGGAGAAAACTTGCTTTATGCAGTGGATGACTGAAGAATGCTTACATAATTAAGAAAACAAAACATTAAGAACTGTCTGGACTGATCACAACCACTCTCCAGGAGGTAGCAGTGGATGCGTCAGACACCACTATTCACAGAAGACTTCACCAGTCAAACTAGATGCAAAATCAGTAGTTTTCCTTAAAAACAGGACGACCTAAAAATGACCAAAAATAGTCTACAAGTTGTTGTGGATAATTGAGACAAACGTCTCTGAAAAAAGGAACTGGCATACAAACTTTAGTTAGATTTATGTTTTTGGCATGTATAGCTGCCACTGGAATTGTCTCACTTTAATGAGGGAACTGCTGAATAGGAAAAATTCTGAAGTGCACAGAAACATCTTGACTGCTCAAGTATAACCAAATGGACTCCAGACTGGTGATGTCTATGGGTCAAAGACTTCAGGCAGTCATTGAATGCAAAATAATTTACAACCAATTCCAAACATGACAATACATAACAAACTATTTAAGATAATGTTCATATTTCAAATTACTTTTGGTCGCCTGAAATGGGGAGGAATACGTTTTAAAAGGGCAGGAATTACGACGCGGTTCAGAGTTTATGGATGTAAATACCCTGAGATTAAAGCTGACAGTCTACACTTTAACCACTTAGTCATTGTTTCATTTAAAATTCAATGTGCTGGAGTACAGTGCCAATACTACAAAAAAAAACTTGTGTCACTGTCCAAGTACTTATGTACTGCACTGTACATTCCAATCGATTCTGGGTTACCCTATTCTGTATTTTTATTATTATATAATTATTATAATCTACTGTTATAGAACAGTAGATTTTTCTGTCGATTTTTGCTACGCCACAAAGTTCTATCTAGCTCATGGGTGGGCAATCCTGATCCTGGAGTGCTGCAGGCATTTGTGTTTTTGACTGAACTGAACAGGTGTGTTAAATTTAATAACTAATCAATGAATTTAGCAGCATAATGCCAGTTGGAACAAAACCTTCCAGTATGCCAGGAACAGGGTTGCCTACCCTTGATCTAGTACGTCAGTGAAGGGGGCTAAATGTAAACCCCTATTTTCCCCAGGGGTGTTTGGCAAAAGGGTAGGCTGGCTAGCACCAATTCTGAAGTCCTTGACTTCAGTCTGTAAAGGCTGCTTTGATTGCAGCAAGAATTCTGGTTAGTGAAGGGGCTGTGGCATCAGACTCTAAAGGCGGCACCCTACACTGGTAGGGTATCCCCATTTCGAATGAAAGAATCACAATATTGTTTTTCATTGGAACCTGCCTCAAAACCATATTGTCATGTGTCGCACATCTCCTTCCTGTTTACATACATGCGGTTATTGCTGTTAGCCTTGTTAGTGACAGCAGATAACTAGAAAGCAATAGAAACACATAGCTATTTATGTAAAATTAACCTAATAAAAATGGAACATTACAACATGTTGGAAACCTCTATAAAAACAAAGAAGGTAAAAAACCCAAGCCAGCCAGCTAAACAAAATCAGAAGCTAACTTAGTCAGTCAGTAAAAATCATATGCTACAAATGTTAGCAGGAGCTCCTACAAGTGCAAAAGTCATAAGCTACACTTGTAGCTAGCTAGCTAGACTGGGTATGTTGCTGCTAACTAAAGTGTATTACTAAGTAAAGGTCAAGACAAGCCCAATGAACCACTAATACAAATATAAGTACTTTTTTGACCAAGTACTCTTTTACTCTTACTTGAGTAGCTTTTTCAGGTGGTACTTCAACTTTTACTTGAGTACATTTTGGGACGAGTAACTGTACTTTTACTTGAGTGCAGATTTTCAGTTCTCTACCCACCCCTGGTAGTAGTACAAAGCCTTGTACGAGATCTTCAGATTCTTTGCAATTTCTCACATGGAATAGCTTTCATTTCTCAGAACAAGAATAGACTGATGAGTTTCAGAGGAACATTCTTTGTTTCTGGCCATTTTGAGCCTGTAACCGAACCCACAAAATGCTGATGCTGAAGATACTGATGCTGAAAACTGTTTTCAGCTGTGCTAACATAATCGCAAAAGGGTTTTCGAATGATCAAATAGCCTTTTAAAATGATAAACTTGGATTAGCAAACACAATGTGCAAGTGAAACAGAGGAGTGATGGCTGCTGTTAATACGACTATGTAGATTTTCCATGGAAAATCCACAATTTCTAGTTACAATAGTCATTTACAACTTTAACATTGTCAACACTGTATTTCTGATCAATTTGTCAATGTTATTTTAATGGACAAAAATGTGGGTCTCTTTTGAAAACAAGGACATTTCTAAGTGACCCCAAACTTTTGAACGGTAGTGTAGGTAATGTCTTATTTAGCACAACTTCACATTTTCCCATCTCTTTCTTTAAATATAATCAAATGCACGGCTTGTACCAAAAACCATTAGGTCCAAATAATGTACAAAAAAGTCTAAACTAAATGAAGATGGAGTGGGACTACAGAATACAGTGACTCTGAATGACAGGATTATTGTCGAGGCAAAATACTATCCATTTTAAATTTGAAAATGGATGTTTGTCCCTATTCCTGTTTGTCCCTGTTGCAAGTAAGTCTGTTTCGTTTCTCATCCATGACTTGTGAAGCTGTGCAGAACAACGCGTGATTGTATGCACTTGTACAACGAGCACAGAAACTTGCATGCAGCTTGGGCCAGGGTGGGAAAACAGGTCTTATTACTCTTCCCGTTTTCTAATGTATTTTCTTTTCTGAGAATAGTGTGTTCTGCTAGGTATGCTTGCACCTGCAAATAGAGGAAACTTTCAGTTGCTTTTACTCCAGTAGCAAAAAGCAACATGCTTATGTGTCTTTCCTATTAAACTAAACATATTGCTATACTATATTATTATGCACAGTTGAAGTGTGTATAATAATATATACACACTTCCATACATCCCCACACTTCAACTGTGTACATCCCAATCTGGCAACTTCAGATTTTTCAGTAGCCTTGGACATATTTCAATCACTATCTAGTAGTACAATGTGCATTTTCTCCTCCAGGATTTTCCAATTCTCAAACATGTTATCAAAACCAGTAAAATGGAAGCAACTGTATGTGACCCAGCACACTCTTGTGAGTGTAAAATGGCTTTCTTCAGTTAAACTCAGCATACACATAGGGCTGACAGTGGTAACTGATGGCTGTAATGTCCAATCTAAGCAGCTTGTGAATGTTTCTCCAAGACACTGTACAATTTGGGTGTATTGTGTCTATTGAGCGAAGGGTTGCCGGGATCCAGATGGGCAACAAGTTGAAATCCAACATCCTCCACAACAGAGGAAGGTTGGTCATCGAGTGCAAAGAATATCATTATTTTCACATTGATAGCTTTCCCTTTCTAATATTTTCTGCTATTTTCAAATGACTGACTAACCGACCTGTACAGTTTTAGTTGTTTGACATCTACTTTTGTTATGTTTTGTTTATCACTATTAGCGTAGCCTTTGTTTGTCTCTGGGTGATGCACCTTCAAATGCAGTACCAAAGTTGATGGTATTGAACCTCGCATAATCGCTGCATTGCATACATTACATGTTGCCTAGCTGTTGTCATACGTGGACACTTTGAAAAACCCTCTAACTACACACATTAAAATTTCTGTCTTGGGTCAGTTTCAATTAATGTGAGCATTTTGTTTCTCCCATATAAACAAAAGTAGGAACATGACTATGCAGAAGGCCTTTTGGGAGCTTCTAAACAAACATATGCGACCAGATGTCACAAGTTACATATTGGCCCTTCACATCATGCCAACATTTGATTTTTTTATATTGGCCAAAACTTATACGGTCACTACCCTACTATATACACAATGTTTATTACATAAGGCAGACATAAATAGCTTGCTAGAATAGCAAAGTAGGATGGTTCAAACCAAGAATCAGCTTGGCGAAGGGGGCACATGCAAATAGCGTGAAAATAGTCTGCTTATCGGAACCAATCAAAACGTTTGCACAAATTCTGGCCGCATATTCTACTGGAAATGGCCTCCTTTCTAGACCAGTTTTTGCTGTGTAGTCACATGGTCACGTCAGCCAGGCTAGAAAAAATGTTCGCCAAAAGATTTGGTCCCCCTGAGGTTAATAAAATATGAACACAGAATGAAATAAAATAATGGAATTATTAAAAAATTTAAACAATTAAATAAAATAAAATAACGTAAAAAATACTTAAATAACATGAAAATATTTAGTTGCTAAATGAGGTTGATGTCTGGTCCAATGTGGCAGTAAATCCTCTTATGCCAGAGTAAGTATCTCAGACCCGACAGGCCAGCTGTCAAGAAGCTAGGAAGCCACAGAAGCAGGGGGTAGGGAGGTAGTGTAGTGCAGGAGAGGAGCGTGAGGTTGGGGTATTGTTCCACTACCACACAGCTTCCCTCCCTATATTCACATGTTTAGAGTCACACACACAAAGACACACAAACACAGACACACATGCATAATAATCTCTCCCAGAAGATGAGAATATTAGATCATATAAACTCAGAAAATCCTCTTAGTCTGGAGTCTTAGATGTAAATCAATACAGTAATGCAGTGGTTGCATTACATGCATTACAATAAAGCATTACATGCATCTGTCATTGCATTTGTAAATGCGTTTTTTGAACTTATAAGTTATGTTAATATACATGAAACTAGGGATGTATGAAATGATCAATTTTCCTTAAAGTTTAAACTGGCACATTAGTATTGGTTTTCCGTAAAAAAAAAAGAAATAAATCAAGTCATCAAAGCCGCACTACACTAAATTCACCTTAGAGCCTCTGTGTTGGACTTCATTGGAGACTGGCTATTCGGCTAATCAATTGAAGACGGAATTAACATTTCAGACAACTCTGCCAAGGCAAGGCAATGACCAGGTTAGCCAAGGAAAACAACAGCAGCTGACGACAAAAAATATACCAGAGCTGTTCAGTGAAATCACCAACAACCTCCAGAATGCTGGGGTAAAATTGTCGTAATAACTGTACGTAGAAGACTTCAGCATCAGAATTACAAGTGCTACACACAAGACGCAAATACCTGATCAGTATCAACAAGAAACCAGGCAAGCCTAGTTCTGCCGGCCCGCAATAGAAAGCACGGCCCTCTCAAGATTCAAACCCAGGTCAACCACGTGAACGGCTGTGTCATTAACGACTACACCACAGAGCTGTACATTTGCCAGTTGTCAGTATAGCCTCTTGTGTCTATCGGGAACAAATCTCTTTTGCCACTGGCCGTTTTAACAGTTAATTGGCCATTCGTGAATGACACTGATACAGTTAAACTGACTAACATTTCTTACTAAGTTTACCTCCACCACAAATAGCGTCTATATATGGCGTTTGCCACTGGCCGTTTTAACAGCGTATTAGCCAGTAATAAGCTTTACCGGTATCTACTAACTTACTGGAATAGTCATAAGAATTGAGCAATTGCTAGTGAGTCTGCCAAAGCTATTTCATTTCATGGCATAAGAACATATTTTTTTCTTTCATGGCAAAACAACATACTTTTTTCTTTCATTCGTGAATGACATTTACACAACAACTATCAATAAAGGCGACGATAACTAACTTTTTCATCAAGTGAAAAGACGAGAGAATAGTGGAATCTACCAGAAATAATTAATAAATGTTGTTGCTCTCAATAGATTCGAACTTAGGTCTTCCACATGAGAGGCACTGTCTTTAACCACTACGCCACGGCATTACACGTTGCAGCAGTCGCTAGACTCCATTGAGGATTGTGTTAAACTGAGTAACGTTTCTTATTAAGTTTACCTCCACCATAGCGTCTATGAACTGTATTGCTTTTGCCACTGGCCGTTTTAACAGCTTATTAGCCAGTAATAGGCTTACTAGTATCTACTAACTCCCTAGGAATAATCATAAGAATTGAGCAATTGCTAGCGAGACTGAAGATGAACTTTTCCATGCCAGAAACAGTCGCAAAATAACCGTATACAGTTTCAGTTAAGGCTTACTATAACATAACTACTGTATGTTGTAGCCAGCAAATGTGTTTGTCTATCCTGGCCCAAAACGCATGCACAGATGCGTACTTCGAAAATCCACCAGAAACAGCCGCAATATAACCGTAAACAGTTTTCGTCTATATGGAATAATTCATAACGCGTACTTCGCTTCGCCTGCGCAGGAGATACGAACTCAGGACCTATAGTGCACAAGTCCCCTTCTCTAACCACTACGCTATTTAACAAGGGGTAGACAATCAGTCAGTCACTCACTCACTCAGTAAGAGACATTCGCTCTTCTTAGCCGGCTCTGCTTACGCGGTCCGGCAAAAAGATACAAAATTGGAATTTGCTAGACAGGACAGAGATCAGCCAATACAATTTTGGAACAGTTTCATAGACATATGAGATGAACAGTGAACCTACATCAAAGTGATGGGAAAGCAAGCGTGGAGAAAAAAAGGAACGGTAGATTATCCAAAGCATACCACCTCATCTATGAAGCATGGTGGAGGTAATGTCAAGGCATGGGCATGCATAGCCTCTGGAACGGGCTCAGTCCACTGTATTGATGATGTAACGATAGATGGCAGCAGCAGAATGAATTCAGAAGTGTACAGAAGCATCTTGGCTACCAATGTACAAGAAAATGCCCCCAGACACATTGGGCGGCGCTCCATAATGCAACAGGACCACAAACACACTGCCAACGCAACCAAGGAGTTAATCAGGAAAGAAGTGGAAAGTTTTAGACTGGTCAAGTCAATGTCATGATTTAAATCTGAATTTACATGCTTTTAACTTGCTTAAGAGGAGACTGAAGTTAGGAACTCCCCAAAACAAGCCACAGCTCAAAATGGCTGAAGTAAAGGCGTGGCAAAGCATCTCAAAGGATTATAACAAGAATTTCATACAGTCAATGGGTTGCTGACTCATTGCTGTTAATGCAAGCAAGGGATTTGCAACTAAATACTAGCTTTTATACTTCAACCACATGTAATCACACCAGCCCAGGATATCCACATCCAACTTTTTTACCAGTTGGATCATCTGAGACCAACCAGACAGTTAATGAAACTGTGGGTTTGCACAACAAAAGAATTTCTTAACAAACTGTCAGAAACCATCTCAGGGAATCCTCTGCATGCTTGTCGTCCTCACCAGGGTCCAGACCTTACTGGAAAATGTATCATTACATACTTCAGTGGGAAAATGCTCAGCTTTGATGGCCACTGGCATACTGGATACTGTTGTAATTTCTCATGAACAAAGTAGGTGGGGCTAAACCCAGCCTGGCTCTCATTTGGTACAATGCAGTGATGCTAAGAAGCCAAAAGAAAGCTTCACATATAATGTCATACTTACAAACCAAATCCACTTTTACTGATTAATGGGTTCCTACATTAGTTCCCACTTCCATGTTTCTCAATAAATGTCTTTCTTCCTTTATTTTTCCTCACTCTCTTTCTTTCTGCCAAAACTGGAGAAAATGAACATTGTTGACCTTGAGTCTGTCTCTGTACTCAGCTCAATTATTCACACTGTGAAAAACTTATTTCACTCTTTCTCTTTCTGGAGAGTTTTCCCCTAACGCAGCAACTTTCAGTCCAACAGGGGAAGTAGGCAAGCCCACTCAACAACCTATGGACAACATTCTTTCAAAAATTAGGGCAAAAAAACGAGTACATTTTCTCATGGTCCTAACAGACACAATGACACAGAGAACATTTTAAAAGAGGAAGAGGACAGATGATCTTGTTGAGACAGACAGACAGCATAGATAAAGAATGCTAATTCAAACAACAACAGGACAGACCTAGCCAAACCAAACACAAACATCATTAAATATCGCCACCCTCACTGGATTCAAACTCTGGTCTCCCACAGGACAGGCACTGTCTTTAACCACTACGCCAAGGCGCTACATGTTTTGCTGGCACCATTTGCTGACACCATTCAACATTGTGTTAAACTGACTCATGTTTTTTATTAAGTTTACCTCTACCACAAATAGCGTCTATGAACTATGGCTTTTGCCACTGGCAGTTTTAACAGCTTATTAGCCAGTAATAGGCTTACTAATATCTACTAACTTTCTAGGAATAGTCATAAGAATTGAGCAATTGCTAGCGAGAATGAAGATTAACTATTCCCTACCAAAGCTATTTAATTTCATGGCACAAAAACATTTGTTTTTCTTTCATTCGTGAATAATATCGATAACAAAGACTATAGGTGACAATAACTGACTTTCTCGTCAAGTGAAAAGACGAGAGAATCGTGGAAACCCAAAGTCTTTTACTGCCCAAAGGGTTTTGATAAAGCCTATATTATTACCCCCAAAGGCATGCACAGATGCGTACCTTTGAAAATCCACCAGAAACAGTCGCAATATAAATGTAAACAGTTTTAGTTTAGGCTTACTATAACGTAGCTACTGAAAGTTGTATGTAGCCAGCAAAATTTTTGTCTATCATGACCCAAAAAGCATGCACGGATGCGTACTTCGAAAATCCCCAAGAAAGAATCGCAGTACTGTATAATCGTAAACAGTTTTTGTTTAGGCTTACTATAAGGTAGCTACTGAATGTAGTAGCCAGCTAAGTTTTTTTCTATCCTGACCCAAAGAAAATGCACGGATGCGTACTTCGAAAATCTACCAGAAACATTTGCAATATAACCGTAAACAGTTTTATTTTAGGCTTACTATAATGTAGATACTGAAGGTTATAGCCAGCAAAGTTTTTCTCTATCCAGACAGGCTTACTATAACGTAGCTACTGAATGAAGTAGCCAGCTTAGTTTTTGTCTATCCTGACCCAAAACGCATGCACGGATGTGTACATCAAAAATCCACCAGAAACTGTCGCAATGTAACTGTAAACTGTTTTATTTCAGGCATACTATAAGCCAGATATTGAAGGTTATAGCCAGCAAAGCTTTCGTCTATACGGAATAATTCATAATGCATACTTTGCTTTGAGGAGAGTCGAATGCGGGGACCTATAGTTTGCAGGTCCACTTCTCTAACCACTACGCTATTTAACAAGGGGTACGCAGTCAGTCAGTCAGTCAGTCAGTCAGTCAGAGACATTTGCTGTTCTTCTCTGGTCCGGCAAAACTTTCCTTTTCAACTTTTTTGGAAAGGAAAGAAAAAGGTGCAGTGGTCTCTTAATTTTTGCCAGACCGCGTAAAGCGGAGCCAGCCAAGAAGAGTGAATGTCTCTTATCGAGTGAGTGACGGACTGATTGACTTACCATGTTAATTAGCGTAGTGGTTAGAGAAGCAGACTTGCAAACTATAGGTCCTGTGTTCGAATCTCCTCAGATTCTAAACAAAGTATGCGTTATGAATTATTCGTATAGACGAAAGCTTCGCTGGCTATAACCTTCAGTGTCTACATTATAGTAAGCCTGAAATAAAACAGTTTATGGTTATATTGAGGATTTCTACAAACACTTAGCTGGCTGCAACATTCAGTAGTTACGTTATAGTAAGCCTTAACTAAAACTGTATACGGTTATATTGCAACTGTTTCTGGCATGGAAAAGTTCATCTTCAGTCTCGCTAGAAATTGCTCAATTCTTATGACTATTCCTAGAAAGTTAGTAGATACTAGTAAGCCTATTACTGGCTATAAGCTGTTAAAATGGCCAGTGGCAAAAGCCATACAGTTCACAGACGCTATTTGTGGTGGAGGTAAACTTAATAAGAAACGTTAATCAGTTTAACACAATGCTCAATGGTGTCTAGCGACAGATGAAACGCTTAGTGTCGTGGCATAGTGGTTAAAGACAGTGCCTCTCACTTGGTGGACCTGAGTTCAAATATTGTGAGAACTACAAAATTCATTAATCTTATTTGCGGGCTGCAATAAAACTGTTTATGGTTATATTGCGACTATATCTTGTGGATTTTCGAAGTATGCACCCGGGCATGCTTTTTGGGTCAGGATAGACAACATTCAGTAGCTACGTTGTGGTAAGCCTAAACTAAAACAGTTTACGGTTATACAGTATTGTGACTATTTTTGGTAGATTCCACGATTCTCTTGTCTTTTCACTTCATGAAAAAGTTAGTAATCATCATCTTTATTGATAGTTATTGTATCAATTTCATTCATGAATGAAAGAAAAAAGTACGTTGTTATGCCATGAAATGAAATAGCTTTGGCAGTGTAAAGTTCAGACTCGCTAGCAATTGCTCAATTCTTATGATTATTCCAGTAAGATACAGTAGTAGATACTGGTAAAGCCTATCACTGGCTATTATGCTGTTAAAACGGCCAGTGGTAAAAGCCATACAGTTCATAGACGCTATTTGTGGTGGAGGTAAACTTAGTAAGAAACGTTAGTCAGTTTAACTGTATCAATGTCATTCACGAATGGCCAATTAGCTGTTAAAACGGCCAGTGGCAAAAGAGGATTTTTTCAGGATAGACAAAACTTTGCTGGCTACAATCTTTCGTAGCTATGTTATGGGAAGCCTAAAATTAAAGTGTTTACTGATATATTGCTACTATTTCTGGGGGATTTTTGATATATGTATTAGGATTTCTTCAGCATAGACAAACACTTCACTGGCTACATGATTCTCTCGTCTTTTCACTTGAAAAGTCTGTTATCGTCACCTATATTGATACAGTAGTTACTGTATCAATATATGTGACGATAACAGACTAGCAGAGTAGTTAGGTGACGATAACAGACTAACAGAGTAGTTACTGTATCAATGTCATTCACAAATGGCTAATAAGCTGTTAAAACGGCCAGTGGCAAAAGCCATACAGTTCATAGATGCTCTTTGTGGTGGAGGAAAACTTCATATGAAACGTTCCTCAGTTTAACACAATGCTTAATGGCGTCTAGTGATATATTACTGGCTAATAAGCTTTTAAAACGGCCAGTGGCAAAAGTCATACAGTTCATAGATATTATCTGTGGTGGAGGTAAACTTAATAAGAAACGTTACTCAGTTTAACACAATG
The DNA here is from genome assembly GCA_016801175.1 of Esox masquinongy. Lineage (NCBI taxonomy): Eukaryota > Metazoa > Chordata > Actinopteri > Esociformes > Esocidae > Esox > Esox masquinongy. The sequence goes on from JACXGI010000323.1 coordinate 79,953, forward strand.
GTTAATGGTGTCTAACAAAATATTCAAACGTGGAGTTATATTGATGCGTGACAAAATTATATAATGTCAACAGGCTATACTGACAGTCAGCAAATGTACAGCTCTGTTGTGTAGTGGTTGACGACACAGCATTTCACGTGGGCGACTCGGGTTTGATTCTCGAGAGGGCAACACTTTCTATTGCGGGCCGGCTGAACTAGGCTTGCCTGGTTTCTTGTTTCCAGAGCTGTATTTGTGCGCTGTTCTGCATTTTTGTGAGTGTGGCTACATATTAGTCGCATTTCATAGATCAGTTTCACATGGTCTCCAGAACCCATGTATATTTAAAATGTACTTTCAAAATAACAAAGTGCATAATTACTTGTATAAATAAAGAGTTGGGTAACAAGAACACTGCTCAAAAAAATTAAGTGAACACGTAATATCAATATCACCTGTTTTAGTGCAAATGAAAGTGACAACAGGTGCACTGGAGAAGCAACAGCAAGACAACTTCCAAAAAGGAAATGGTTTTGCAGGTCGTGGCCACAGACAATTGCTCTCTCTTTACCCTTCCTGACTGTTTCTTCTCTAGTTCTGCATTTTGCTAGTGTCACTACTGGTAGCATGAGGTGGTACTTGCAGCCCATTCAGGTTGCACAGTTAGTCCAGCCCCTCCAGGATGGCATATCCAGGATGGCACATCCATCCTCCAAGATGGCACAGAAGGTTTGCTGTGTCTCTCAGTACAGTCTCAAGAGCATGGAGGAGATACCAGGAGACGGGCTGTTACACGAGGAGAGCTGGACCGGACTGTAGAAAGGCCTCAACCCAGCAGCAGGACCGATATCTGCTCCTTTGTGCGAGGAGGAACAGGAGGAGCACTGCCAGAGCCCTACAAAATTACCTCCAGCAGGCTACTGGTGTGCATGTTACAGACCAAACTGTGAGAAACAGACTCTATGAAGGTGGTATGAGGGCCCGACATCCTCTAGTGGGACCTGTGCTCACAGCACCGTGCAGCTCGACTGGCATTCGCCAGAGATCACCACAATTGGCTGGTCCGCCATTGGCGCTCCGTTCTCTTCACAGATGAGAGAAGGTTCACACTTGAGCACATGTGGCAGACATGAAAGAGTCTGGAGATGCCATGGTGAACGTTATGCTGCCTGCAACATCATCCAGCATGACTGGTTTGGCGGTGGGACAGTGATGGTCTGGGGAGGCATATCCTTGGAGGGTCGCACAGACCAACGGTACCCTGACTGCTGTTAGGTACCGGGATGAAATCCTCAGACCCATCATCAGACCTTACGCTGGTGCAGTGGGCCCATGGGTTCCTCCTGGTGCAGGACAATGCCCGGCCTCATGTGGCCAGAGTGTGTAGGCAGTTCCTGGATGACGAAGGCATTGATTCCATTGACTGGCCCTCATGTTCCACAGACCCGAATCCAATTGAGAACCTCTGGGACATTATGTGTCGGTGCATCCGAAGCCACCAAGTTGCGCCACAGAGTGTCCTAGAGCAAACTGATGCCTTGATCCAGGTCTGGGAGGAGATCCCTCAGGACAGCATCCCCCGTCTCTTCAGGAGCATGCTCAGACGTTGTCGGGAGTGCAATACAGGCACGTGGGGGCCATACACACTACTGAGTCACATTATGAGTTGCCATGACGAAATTCAAGCATGTTGGAACAGCCTTTGATGTCAATTGTTTACTTAGATTTTCAGTGTGAGTTTAAATCCAGCCCTCAATTGTTTGGTGATTTTGGTTTCCATTGGCCATTGTTACGTCATATTGTTCTCAACGAATTACACAATGTTCAGTATTTAGATCTGTAATGTATTTCCTTAATCAAGACCCGATGTGTGATTTAAGTTGAGCAGTGTATAACATAGACGACCACAACTTGGAATATTAAAATATAGCTCATTACATGTGTTGCTTATTTCATACTGTTTTGGTAGGTACTGCCCTGTTCAACCAAATTATAGAGGGACAAATATATCCGAAATTAGGCCGAAATACCTATTAAATCCGTAGAAAAAGGATAGATCTAAAGATGAAAGAACTAGCATGGGTTGATAACATGATTAGGATTGTCCCTTTAGGGTCCCTTAAAGTTTCTGTGATCTAAATTTGGCTAGACTACTTTGAAGCTTGCCTTATTAAAGTTAAATGTCCAGGTTTTAAACAACTACACGCAGTGCATACTATAAATAATGTGTGTGCACAAAAAAACCTGGCTTTTGTCTCTGCTCTCTTGAGCATTTGATCTGACTGAACAGTGTATGTCGACAGAATCAAGTATTATTCCAACATTTCTTGGGAGGTGTTGGAACCAAATCTGAGGGTTGCTGGCCATGTATAAACACAGGCTGATTTCTACATCCATCAGCTGGTTTTATCCCAGCCTTGATCCTGCATATTATTACAATCATTTGTTTTATAGAGGCATTACAGAACACCTTTCTCAATGCCAATAGAAAGTAGTAAACTCTGGTGGTTTACACACATGCACCTTCTTTTCAGACAACAAACACACACTTGCATTATGTTGGTGCTCTGGGCTGACTGATAATGGCTGGTGACAGCCTGAGTGTGCCCAGTGAGGACAGACCCTGCCACTGTCTCACTTCTGTCTGTTAGAAGAGGGCATATCAACACCTTGTCAACGATAAGAGGGGGAAAACACAGGACGGAGTGCTGAAGGAGAATAGAAAAAGAGAGGAAGACTGATGTGTTGAGAGAAAAGACAGTCAGGCAGAAAGAGAGAGGTGGTGCGGAAAATGAGACGTGGTGTTGCTTACAGCTTGGTGGTGACACCACCTCAACAACCACCTCTGAACCCTGACTTGAGTGTGCCTACATACTCGGGTAACAACATTCATATTTTCTCTTTTCATGCCAGTGGCACACATGAAATCATGTGGCTTCTTCTCACCATGTTCAGTCATTTAAGACAACATATGACATCCGTTAAAAGACAAACGAGAGCACCAAAGAAGAGGCAGTAACAGAAGTAATTCAAACCAGTATCCAACAATCAAGAGGAAGACAGAGAAGAACCACAAAAAAGGCGCCTTCGGGTTTCCCCTTGAAGGAGCCCCAGGGCCAAAATAGACCCCCAAACTGTCTCTCCTTTGTAACACTTAGCCTTCTCTCTGACTTAACAGTAACAGCTGTCAGACTGGATCTATTAACCACAAGCCTATAAACAACCCCACATCCCATTAACCAAATATTACGCAATAACCGCACAGAGGTTGTTTAGGAAAACCATCAAATGACAAGAGAACCCAGGAACAAACAAAAAGCAGCCCATAAAATTATCTGACATTTTAAGACAGCTAAAGGGGTGTCTTCTTTTCAATCCCTTTAAAACAAAAAGCTTAAAGACTTGTTGCAAACATGACCCTAAACATACACAGACTAACACATACACTGATCAGCCGTAACATTATGACCACTGACAGGTGAAGTGAATAACACTGATAATCTCGTAATCATGCAACTGTCAGTGGGTGGGATATATTAAGCAGCAAGTGAACATTCTGTCCTCAAAGTTGATGTGTTAGAAGTAGGAAAAATGGGCAAGCGTAAAGATCTGAGCGAATTTGACAAGGGCCAAATTATGATGGCTACACAATTGGGTCAGAGCATCTGCAAAATTGCAGCCCTTGTGGGGGGTTCCCCATCTGCAGTGGTCAGTACTTATCAAAAGCGGCCCAAGGAAGGAAAAAGCGGTGAACCGGCGACAGGGTCATGGGCAGCCAAGGCTCAATGATGCACGTGGGGAGTGAAGTCTGGCCCGTGTGGTCCGATCCAACAGACAAGCTACTGTAGCTCAAATTGCTGAAAAAGTTAATGCTGTTACTGACAGAAAGTTATCAGAACACACAGTGCATCGCAGTATGTTGCGTATGGGGCTACATAGCCACAGACCAGTCTAGATGCCCATGCTGACCCCTGTCCACTGCCGAAAGCACCTACAATGGGCACGTGAGCGTCAGAACTGGATCACGGATCAGTGGAAGGAGGCCTGGTCTGATGAATCACATTTTCTTTTACATCACGTGGATGGCCAGGTGCCTGTGCGTCGCTTACCTGGAGAACACATGGCACCAGGATGCACTATGGGAAGGAGGCAAGCCGGCGGAGGCAGTGTGATGCTTTGGGCAATGTTTTGCTGGGAAACCTTGGGTCCTGTCATTCATGTGGATGTTACTTTGACATGTACCACCTACCTGAGCATTGTTGCAGACCATGTGGACCCTATCATGGCAACGGTATTCCCTGATGGCATTGGCCACGTTCAGCAGGATAGCGCACCCTGCCACAAAGCAAAAATGGTTCAGGAATGGTTTGAGGAACACAGCAATGAGTTCAAGGTGTTGACTTAGCCTCCAAATTCCCCAGACCTCAATCCAATCGAGCATCTGTAGGATTTGCTGGACAAACAGGTCCGATCCATGGAGGCCCCAACTCACAACTTACAGGACTTAAAGGATCTGCTGCTAACATCATGGTGCCAGATACAACAGCACACCTTCAGAGGTCTAGTGGAGTCCATGCCTCGACCGTTCAGGGCTGTTCTGGCGGCAAAAGGGGGACCTACATAATATTAGGCAGGTGGACATAATGTTATGGCTGATCAGTGTATTTCAAATACTTTACTTAGAGCCACAAATCAAATTTACATCTAAATATCACATTGGTCTCTGTATGTATGGACATTCAAGGTTACAGACATCTCCTCAGCTAGGCTGCACACCACAGCTGAAATAGAACAATACCTAGCCAACTGCTTTGCCCTAATCATTAGTAGGCCCACAAATGTGGAGGTGTCTTACTGCAAGCCTGTATATTAGACAGAGACTTGTTAAATATTAGTACTGCCAGCCTCCGCCCACCATGCCCTCTAGAGTCATTGAACCCCTTGGTGAAGATGAGAAAAAAAAGGCTTAGAAAAAACTGCATTGTTGTTCATCAGCTTGATCATACACTCAAAGTGAGAGAAATCTACACCTAATAAAACATTTTAAAAAAGATTCTTAATCAAGAAATACATTATTCTCAAAAATATTTGTCACGATTACAGTGCTGCCATGAAAAAAGAGGCTAATACCTGGATTTATTTTTTCACAGATAGATCTTGAAAAAGTCAAATTCAAGAATAAACTCAAAACATTTCAAGAATAATCTCAAAATATTTCAGGAATAAATCAATATCTTATTTCAAGGCAATTGTGGAATTAAGTGATGGTCTAAGCACTAAGCACTAAGCTATGCTAAGATCAGTTAAAATAAGTAGCACAGACTGAGGGTTTGGTTCACTATCTGTCACTTGGAAATGACATTTCAAAAGAAGGAAATAAAAAGTTTGAAAAGCTTTTGTCAGCCTTCTGATTTTGCCAGATTTTCTGTAACAATGAAATGTAAGCTGCAAGGTAAGGAGACCACCTAATTTTAGCTAAGCATTTCTGAGTAGCATACTAATCCCTAACATGCTGGCATGGAGCATTTAATCACCAATTGTTTGTCCCCCTACCTTCGTATCATTCTATTTCATGGTTAGGGTATACCGGCTGTATTTTGCTAATCTATACACAATGTCAAGCCCTTGTGTTATTGGCCACAGTGTCAGTGTGGTAGTTGCTGTAAATGAATACTATTTAATTAAAATATATGAAAATTCTAGCACTTAAGCACAGCCAATTAAAAATACATTCTTATATTTTAAATCATTATGGAGCACTTAAATTTCCAATTTCTAATATTACCAATAAAACACAGAATGGAGCAAAATACAGAGTGGTCTTTGAAGAAAACATGACGCAGAACGCACAGGACCTCAGACTGGAGAGAAGATTAATCTTTCAGCACAACAATGACCTGAAGCACACATCCATGACAACGCTAGAGTAGCTTTGGGACAAATCACTGAATGTCCTTCAGTGGCCAGCCAACGTTCAGACTGGAGCCCCATGGGACATTTGTGTGGAGACATGAAGATGGCAGTTCACCAACACTACCCATCCTATCTGTCAAAATTTGACAGGAGCTGCAAGAATGGAAGAAACTGCCTGAATCCAGATGTGCAAAGCTGGTTGACCTGTGAAGACTCAAAGCTGCTCTTGCTGCCAGACGCTTCTACAAAGTACTCAATAAACGGTCTAAATACACATGAGATGTTTACATTTTTTATTTTCAATAATTTGGGATAAATGCAATCATAAATATAAATGATGTCTGTAACACAAGAGTGTTGTGTCCAAAGAAGCTGCATACACCAGTGAGAGGTACTCATGGATGGAAATTAATGGCTAATGATTTAAATAAATTGAAAACATAACATACAGCATGAATAGGAAGATTCTTCTATTAGATTTTTCTCATGTAATTCCTAGGTGCTAATAAGCATAACACGTTCACAAGAAAATTCTTTAACCAATTTTACAACCCTGTTTCTAAAAAAGTTGGGACGCTGTGTAAAATGCAAATAAAAACAGAATGCAATTATATGCAAATCATTTCTCCCTATATTTAATAGAAAATAGTATAAAGACAACATATCAAATGTTGAAACTGAGAAATGTTAATGTATATAGAAAAAATACATGCCCATTTTGAATTTGATGCCAGCAACATGTTTCAAAATCAAAAAAGGAACCAGACAAGTCTAATTCAGCCGGCCCGCAATTTAAAGTGACAAACGTTGCAACCCTCACTGGATTCGAACCCAGGTCTCCCACGTGAGTGGCCATGTCTTTAACTGTTACACCACAGTACGATGCGTTAGTACAGGGTCGGTATAGCAACTCGACATCATTTTGTCACGCGTTAACATCACGGCAAGTTTGAATATTTCATTTCTTATTAAGTTTACCTCCACCACAAATAGCATCTATGAAATGTATGGCTTTTGCCACAGGCCGTTTTAACAGCTTATTATCCAGTAATAGGCTTACTAATATCTAACTTATTACTTGAACTTAACACAGCCAAAGCTATTTCATGGCGCAAAAGCATTCGTTTTTCTTTCATTCGTGAATGACATTGATACAAGAACTATCAATATAGGTGACGATAACTGACTTTTTCGTCAAGTAAAAAGACAAGAGAATCGTGGACCCCCTTGTAATAAGAGCAGAATGTGGTTTGGCATAGTCTTGCTGAATAAGCAATGCCTTCCCTGAAAAAGACATCATCTGGATGGCAGCATATGTCGCTCCAAAACCTGTAAATATTGCTCAGCATTAAAGGTGTCTTCACAGATGTGCAAGTCACCCATGCCATGGGCACTAATTTCCCCCATACCATCACAGATGCTGGCTTTTGAACTGTGTGCTGATAACAAGCCGGATGGTCCCTCTCCTCTTTAGCTCGGAGGACCCGATGCCCAAGATTCCCAAATAGAATTACAAATTTTGATTAGTCCGACCACAGGACAGTTTTCCACATTGCCTCAGTCCATCTAAAATGAGCTTGGGCCCAGAGAGGGTGGCGGCGTTTCTGGATCTTGTTTATATATGGTTTCTTCTTTCGATGGTAGAGTTTTAACTTGCATTTGTGGATGCAGTAACGTACACTGTTCACAGACAGTGGTTTTCGGAAGCGTTACTGAGCCCATGCTGTGATTTCCACTACAGAATTGTGTCTGTTTTTAATGCAGTGCCGTCTGAGGGTCCGAAGATCACAGCCATCCAATATTGGGTTTTGACCTTGTCCCGTTAGAGAGATTTTTCCAGGTTCTCTGAATCTTTTAATAATGTTATGTACCGTAGATGATGAGATACCCTAACTCTTTGTAATTTTACGTTGAGCAACGTTACTCTTAAATTGATGCACTATTTGCCAGCGCAGTCTTTCAGAGTGGTGAACCCCTCCCTATCTTTACTTCTGAAAGTCACATCCTCTCTGGGATGCTCTTTTAATACCCTAACGTGTTATTGGCCTGTTGCCAATTGACCTAATTAGTTGTGAGATGTTCCACTAGGGTTTTTTTTAGCATTACACAACCTTTCCTGTCTTTGTTGCCCCTGTCCCAGCATTTTTTAAATGTGTTGCTGGCATCAAATTCAAAGTGGGCATATATTTTTCAAGAAACAATAACATTTCTCAGTTTCAACATTTGATATGTTGTCTTTGTACTATTTTCTGTTGAATATAGGGTTTAAATGATTTGCACATCATTGAAATCTGTTTTTCTTTACATTTTACATCCCAACTTTTTTGGAAACAGGATTGTACCTTAGTTAAAGAGTTTATTCTCAGCGTAAGATCAAGCTGATCAACAACAATGGCGTTTTTCCATAGATTTTTGCTCACCTTTACCAAGGGTGCCAATAATCTTGATTTGTCTGCACTGCCTCTGAATATTTGCCTAACACATTAAATGCCCTTCCCTGATCCACGTTATTTTCTCCAGGGAAGTCTGGCTGTTTGAGTGTCCCAGGCCAGCACTACACAGTACCTATAACCCAGCTCCCTGCAGGGGCATCTAGAGAGGGTGAAGCCATAGGGTGCCACGACTCCACAGGGGGTGGGAGGAATGCCAGCAAAACCACCAGCCCAAAAACAGAGCCTCTCCTACTGCGGGATAAAAAGACATAGGCAGAGATGAGACAGACACGTGGGCAGGGAAAGGAAAAGAAGGAGAGGGAGGGAGGGATAGAGAGAAGAGAGGAAGGCCAAGGGGAGACAGGGAGAGGCAGAGGGCAGAGGGAAAGATAGATGGAAGAGAGAGACAGAGAGAAGAGAGGGAGAGGAAAGACTGAGAAAGAGGGAAGAGAGAAAGGGGATAGGAGTGTTGGGGGAAGAGAGAGACAGGAAAGAGAGGGAGATAGAGAAGAGAGGAATGGATAGAGGGAAGACAGGGAACAGAGAGTGACATGGAAGAGACAGACAGTGAAGAGAGGGAGGAGATAGTGTAAAGAGAGAGACAGAAGTAAGAGAGGGAGATACGGAGAAAAGAGGAAGATATAGAGGGAAGACACAGGAAACAGAGAGAGAAGAGACACAGGAAACAGAGAGACAAGGAAAAGAGACAGAAGAAAGAGAGGGAGAAAACTTGGGTAGAGAGCAAGGAGGGGGATGAAGGGAAGAAGGGGAGGGACAGAGGAAAAAGAGGGGAGCAAGGCAGAGTCCGTTGGCGTGGTTTATGGGATTACCCAGATTATCCTCGGATCAACTCCAGAACCCCTCCCCCCTCTATCTGCCTGTCCTCCCCTATTCAGGGGATGAGCGTGTCAGCATCAGATACACCTGTTTGGTGGAACAGTGTGGTGGTGCTACACACACAAACACATGTATACACACACTCAGTGTAACTAGCCATTTCTATATTGCTTCATCATGATTCCCAACGAAAAAACATGTGCAGAGATAATAATGCAACACTGGCCAACATCTAAAAACAAAGTACCTTGAAACTGCATGAGTCTTTTTGTGTCTCAGTATTAAGAGAACTGAACAGGAGCAGATTGTTCAAGCATTATAAGTGTGGAGAGCTGAACAAAGTGGAAAGTGTCAGTATTATAACTGTGGATAGCTGAACAGTGTGATTGGCTGAGAGGATCCTTTCTCTATTAATTTCCTATGGCGTCCCCGCAGCGATGGTAAAACCTGACAAAATGTTCTTTAGCAGGTCCCAAGTAGGAAGTGTCAGAATTAGGGTTAGGACTAGACTAAATTTAGACATAAAGGTTAGGTTATTAGGGTTATGATTAGGGTTAGGGAATATACATTTCTGGGTTTCAGGTCCACCGAAAAATAGAACCCCAAAATGTGTGTGTCGGTCATTCTCTGCCTTAGCACTTAAGTAGTCCAGCATGTTGTATGTGTGTTTGTGTTTATATGTAGTCTAATAAGCCTTGCATTCTAGGAACTGTCAATTCCTATTTATGTGCCTCAGCGGCACAAACCATAACACTTTGCCAGCCCAAAGCCAAATCTGTTCACTTACTGCCATAGGCGGAAATCCATGGGGAGACGGGGGTGGGGACAAATCCTGGGGGAAATTATGATTTGTCCCCCCCAATATATCACAGTAAACAACTATGTGATTTCAATAATAGTAATAAGCAATGAAACCACTTGTGCTGATTATAGACACTTTACAGCGCATTTTTACGTTTCAAAGATTGCAACTCCCTTTGCCTCACAATGGTTTGATGCACTGTACCTGGCTGCACGATGTGCCACTGCCACTGTTACATCGTGGAGCCAGGTACAGTGTATGTGTGGGAATCCAACAGAGTCTGTCATTGGTGACTGACTTTCAGTAAGTAGTTCAAACAAAGGATATGTCAGAAATGTCTTTACTTCTACCACTCAATACAATAAAACTCATTTCAAACCTTCACCAGCCTTCATTTTCGCTGCATTTAATTACAGGTCACACTTTACATTAGTTAGCGGTAAGCTGACGTTTGCTAGCAAGCTATAGTAACGCCAGTGTTTGCAGCTGTTTGAATTTGAGTCAACGAGAGAAGCTTGCAATGCAATGTATGTCGTGTTACTTAGCTGGCAAGGTGACAGTGTTCATGTCTACCGTCTGAAAGGCACTCAATGCACGTAGCTAACGTGAGCTTAATCCAGTAAGTTTGTTTTATGTTGATAGGGTTCACACACAATAGCTGAATTTGCAGAAATACAGCGAGGAAACCGATGGCGCAAACGAAAACAGTATTACAGCACTACTTTTGGTGTCCCCCACAAGAATTGCTCTTGAGAAAATTTTATTTTATTTTATGTAATTGTCCCCTCCAAAGTTGATATCAGATTTTCTCCCCTTCTTATAACAACCAAGATAACTGTATCTAGAGGAACACCTGTTGAGTGTGCTAGCAAGGACCTCTACCCACCCTTCTGAACCATACAGGTCAGCCCCAAAGTGGAAATAAGCGAGATATTCTTCTGCGCAAGTGGTGACACTACGAGCCGAGAAGCGGGTTTCAAAAACGCTACCCCAGCATTGATGTAGGCTCTGCTCCCGTTTTTTTGTTTTATTTGTCAATTTGTATTTAGCAGACGCTTTCTTCCGATGCGACTTTCAGTATCGAGGGTATAGACGTCCCTCCCCAATCAGAAAGGAACCCGCAACTCTGGCAATACATCAGAATGCTCTTACGAACTGAGCCACGTGGGACTTCTCGGGTGGAGACAGCGGCATATTTAATACTACTGTCAAACTCAACAAGCCTTTAGGGAATGGCTAAAATAATACAGACCTCTTTAAATTCACATTGAGTGGTAATAATAAGCAGTGGCCCACATAAAACACATTGGATTAGCCTGAAAGACGCAATTAGCATCAATAACGACGTTCTGCATATTGAAGGGTTGAGCTGCTTTGCGCGTGGTAAAGGAAAATAATTGATGTTAAAAATTGATCTTTGTCTATGCGTGCCTGCATGTGTGCATGTTCCCATAAACACTGACAAAAGTTTAGCTTTCATACTCCTCCCTCTTTTCCCGCTCCCTGCTGGCTGGACATATGGGACACTGTGTATTTTGGCTAAGGGAAGGACTGCAGTATTGACGGGGAGGGGGACTTAAACATGTGACATCTTTTGCCCCCCCCCCGTGTTTTCAAGGAGAATATCTGGCAGACGGGGGGAATCAGATCAGAGAGAATGCAGACAGAAACCTAGAGAAGAACAGACAAAAGGGGCCATATCCCCAGCTGTAAAAAAATTGGTACGAAGTGCATGTCACCGTGCACATGGGCCTGTGTGTTTGTGTCATGCATGTGTTGTGTGTGACAGTGTGCATTGGTGTGTGTGTGTATTTGTGCATTTGTACATCAGAGGATTACATTTTGACCATTTGCGACTGTTCATACCATTCTATAATGACTTATAAATATACTCTAATTTAAGTTAGAAACAAGCTATACATTTTTTTAAATCCCCTTTTTAAGAAAGACATGAAAAGCTAACAGTGAGTTGTTCTGTTCTGTTTAGAGCACAGTGAAGGAGAAATTTAATGAGACCTACTAAACTACCAGCAATACCTGTTGCTGCCAATCTGGCTTCAATGGGTCAACGGGCCAAGTCTTTTGAAATGCTTAGTCTATGAGCTAAATATCCCCTCTCCTTTCTCAAATTTAAAAAATGCCAACACCAGCAAAATGTTGATTTGTCCAACGAACACTTCCTTCCTTCTTACCCCAACACTTCCCCTAGCCTCCTTTAAATGCACACACATACACACTGTCACACACACACACACACACAATCCAGGGAAAGCAGGAAACAAACATTAAATAGCAACACACATAACCTAGATCTCAACATAAGGACAGCAGAACTGCATAGCATGAAATACAATGTTACTACGTTGACATGACAAGTAGAGGAGGGCCTATTTGACTCTGCTGGAGCTGACCAAAACCAGCCTTTAAACAACAAACTCTCCAGTGGACTCTCCCTCTATAGAAATCCGTCACAGCCACACAGCCTGGGTGGTATAACTAAAGCCAACAGGTAGATTGGGTGTGGCGCCAAAGCCTTATTTGAACAAGGATTCTATCACTGCAGACAAATAGCAGTTTAAAAATGCAGTATGCATTATGTGTAATATGTGGTATCCTACTATTAACCTGGTGTGTGTGTGTGTGTGTGTGTGTGTGTGTGTGTGTGTGTCTGTGTGTGTCTCTGTATGTGTGTGTTTGTGTGTGTGTGTGCGCGCATGTGTGTAGATGCACATGTGTGCAAATTTGTGTCTATGCCCATACATTTGTGCATTTGTGGGTGAGTATATGCGTGTTTGTGTGTAAACGAAAGCAGGAGAATCATTGACCACTGGCAGCAGCTAAAGAGTTCAGAGTGCTACTGTCAACCAGTCCTGTAGTGACCCCTCTTCTTTCTCTTCTCTCTGTGTCGCCTCTTTCCCATTCCACAAGTCCCTCCTTCTTTCTTTCTCTATCCACCGTCTCTATCGTCAGGTCTTTCCAGATCTCTGAGTTTGCCGCGTGTCCTCCGCACATCTGTGAACCCTCAGACTGACCGGTAAACCCAGAAGTGTCAACTCGAGAGAAAACCTGCTGAAAGGTCTGTAACCGCAGAATGCTCTCCAGACATGTATCAAACATGCTGAATAACATGGGGAACAAGTGCTGACATGGTAAAATAAAGTGTTATTTACAACATAATCTACAGATGTTCTCTAAACTTTGTTAACAACGTGCTGTCGAGGTCTGACCTCACTGCTTATTGCAGAGATTATATCAAAGTGATCATACAGGGATATGAAACCAGTACAATGTGCTTTTCAATAAAGGTTGTCCTACAGTCCAGACACCTGGAATGGCTTGTCACTTGCTGCACAAGTGTCAATATTCATAGTCTTACACTACAGTAAAAAGAAAGAAAATACTACATTAAATCAGTGGTCTATGTGTAATATCATCATTCTTATGTCTCTATCAAAGATGTCCTTGAAATTACAGGGTACTCCAGGTATTGAAACATATGACAGTATACTCAAGGTAACAGACACTTAAAGTGACCTGGTAAAGATTGCAATCTGACGGGAAACAAATTATCTGTTTAAGCATATCTGTAGGCTAACAGCCTAACAGCATCCTCCATGCACTCAAACCTAGTGCCTTCCATTCCTAGGAGACTGAGAACTTTTCACATTCAAAACTACGACAGTTTCCTAGAGAATGATCAGGCAAAAACATCCCAAAGGTAGGAAAAACGCTGCTTCATAATTTCATACTTCAAAGAAACTTCATTCCCTTTTATATAAGCCTACATGGGTGCTTTCACAATACAAAATGTTCACAAAACACTGTTGATAATATCATCATGCTTGAGCAGTGCATGGCTTGGAAATGAATGTATCATTCAGAGAGAACATCACATGATAAATGATGCATATAGTGTGTGACTCACTCTTTGGTCTTAAAAAAGCTCTTGGCTCCAATTTAACTGTGCACAAATCACAGACAGAACGCATCATAAAAGTATCAAGTTTCACCTCAGCATGTACAGTATGGCTTTTACATAATCTTGCGCTGATTTAATCAGTAGATTATGATGTATTTTAACATGTTTATTGGCAATTTGACTATAGGCTACCTATAGGCTAATTAAAAGTAATTGTTGTGTGAAGAGTTTCTAGTCTGGTTAATGTCACATAAATTGTTCTATGACAAGCTGTCAAAGAAAACTCCAAAAAGTGATATCCCTTAAGTATGTATGAATCACAACTCTTATTAGCCTTAAATTTTCACATTTACCCGATTATTTCCCTTTCGGTAGTTCTGTTGAAAACCAGGCAAGAAAATCGTAATTGGTAGTCTACAGAACGTCCTCGATTGGGAAAACACCATTGTAGACCAATAAATTGTGTTTATGTCCAAACTGTTAGCAAGAGACGCGCGACGACTATCATAAATTACAAAAGCGCAATTAAAGTGCCAACCTCTGACCTTGTCTGAACGGGAGAACCACGATCACCTGACTTTTACATTGGCCACAACCCTCACGTCAATGGGCACTACAGCCAGACGAGTTCTATCTGAACAGATAACGCGACTATTGAATTCATGGATCGAAATCTCCGACTAAAGTCCGTGGACTGCAGCGTCTACAGCCCGCTTGCTGGCACTCCGAGAAAGACGCCATGAATCCAATGCATGCTTCTCCAAAGCATTAACAAATTGCATTGTGGAAAGACAGTCGAGGGTAAACGTAACATTATAAGTAATAAACATATCAGAAATATACTTACTGAGGTGTAAATAAGGATCATTATGCCTACTGTCCATAATGTGTCAGCGCTGCGTCGTTTTTCTATAGTTATAAAAGCTGCGCCGTCACAGGCAACAGCATCCCAGGCTGCAAATTCCACTCCCCAGCCAGACTGAACTCAGCAAGGCAGGTCTACGCGGGGGCCCAGCAAGGGGGTGGCGAAAGCTTCTTCCAATGACAACAGTCATCGATATCAGCCTCGAACATGACGAAACTTTTGCTTCGCAACGATGCAATGTTCCAACCTAAAATGAAGAAATGGGACACAAATCATTTTCTTAGAAAGAAAGTAGCGTACCGAGAAGAAATCCAATATGGCGTTAGAAAATCCGGAGGTTTTTTTACTACAAAATGCAGACATTAGCCCAGTATGTGAATCGTGTGGATGTTTTTACATTTCCTTATAGTAGGCCGTTTCCACTATTATTCTAGGGTACGAATAATTAATTTATCTTATAGGATTTTCATGACGGTATATTCTCAAATGTAGCTTAATGTATATATGCTTAGATATTTGTATGACTCTGTTATTAGGCCTGTATTTGTTAGACATCAGTGTGGTATTGTGTGAAAAGGATCATTTTAATACATTTTCACTTGTAGGCCTATTCTCTTCACGTTTGGGTTTATTTGTAATATGATGCAATTTCGATTAAAACATTTGTCAGTGTGTGCATGCGTGTGCATTTGTGTTTAATGTACTGTATCCCATTACGTGAGTGCCCGTGTGCAACGTTTTTCTGTTAAGGATAGTAGCTAAAACATTTGTTTTCCATCAACCCAAACCATAGCTAGCAAATCTTTGGGGCTACCTATTTGGAAAACTGCGGATCCGTGTCTCGAGACCCCCTGGAATCCCCCCGATCTTTCTTCAGGGTGTGGGGTCATTTAAGGGTGAGCTCGCGGTACCTCAGAAGGTTATTCAGGAGTCAACCCGCGCTGAGGCATTCAGTCATGAACTGGGGAGCGGGCAGACGCTCTGTCAACTGCGGTCACTGACCACTCAGAGGGCCTTTCGCTGCCCCGTTAATGGGACAAGCACCCCAAGCTCCCGGCCTTGTAACAACGAGCGTAAAGGAGCACAGGAGGATGCTAACCAAGATGAATGGTTTTTTTTTCAGTCACTCTACATTAATGAGGGCTTTTCATTTGCTTACCCGCCCCCCTTCCACAGCCCCACGTTCTCACCACCTACATTAGATTACGTAAATTCATTAAAGTCAAAGAGGGGCATTACATTTGTCATTTGTCAATTCTCTCTTTTGTGCACCCCTAATGGTGACACATGGTTCAAGGCATTGAGATTAGTCTTTTTTTAAGACGGTGCGCATGGTTATATATGGACCACATGGAATATTTTCGCGGAATGGAAATCTGATTAATATAAACAAACCCTTTCGTTATTTTATTTTGCTTACTCTGAGGGAAGAAAATAACCAATTAAGTTTTAAGTCTTAAAGATCATTAGCATCTCATTTTAAGGCCCTCATTGCAGGCTTGTGCAAACACATAGGTTTAAATAGTGGGTCATATATGATTGGTATTTTTTTTAAATTATAGTTAAAGCTGTGTTTACTGGCAAATGCATTTTATTTGTATTTCATGCCATTCCCCTAAATCTGCACACACACACAGATAGAGAGAGAGAGAGACAAACACACACACACACACACACACACACACGGTCAGTGAAGTAACACTGTGCACTAATCCCTTTGTATTCACAGCACCATTGCCGCCAAACAATGTTCTAAAGCGTAATCCCTCACCCAACACAACAAACCTTGGCCACCTGCTAGCATAGCTCTTGTATACAAATAGAGGACAGAAGCAGCTCAAGGAAGGAGCAACACTAACTTACCTAGTCAGGAATGTGTTAGCCCACTGAGCTAATGTCTATGCATTAGTTTGAAGAGCCAACAAAACTGTTTGAGGCTAAAGCAGATTTAAAAATACTTAAATCAAATGAAATTATAAGCAGATAACTTTGATATCATGCATGTGGTTTTCCCTGTGGATATTTTTTAACAGAAGGAAACATTTATGTTTTGAGGAAACACTTACAGTAAGGACACACAGAGAATACAGAAGAGCCAGTGCACATCTGCAAAAGTACACAAAACAATCTGTAGTTTTCCTCTAGCTGTGCTGACAGTGTGGTTGAGAGTAGTCACGGGAGACCATTCTCTCTCTCCATCTGCCCTGTTCTCATTAACCCATCTTCCATCTTTATCATCTAACCCCTCTGCTACCCTACCCCCAACAACTACCTCCTACACCCCTGGCTGACACCCTCCTCTTCATACATTTGCCTGAGATGATGAGTGTTCCCTCTCTTTGTGGTTGTTGGGATGAGACAATGCCACACAACAGTGCCAAACATCATTTATCTCACTGGTCGTCCATCACACAGACACAAAAGATGAAATGTGGCGTATTCTGTTTAGAAGGGAGGGATCTTTCTCTCTACTTATAACTAAGCAAGCTCTTGTCCTCTTCTCTGTCTACAGGTCCAGGGACTCTCTTCCATTTTTATTGTTTTTTGTCCCCCTTCCCTGCGTGATCAGTTGAGAAGTAAAATGCTCAGGTGGGTGTGCCAGATATTTTAATATTTTTCATAAATACTGAACATAGAGCTGGGCTAGTGTTACATTCTTATGTGAATCAGAGCAGCGCTACTCACTCTTTCTCATTCACTCGTCTTTCTCCCATCTTCATTTGATTTATTTCTCTCTGTCTGTCTGGCCACCCTGTCATTCACCAATATGCCTAATAGTCAACTACAGTAAAGTTGTTGGAATTTCAACAAGCAATATCAAATTGTTAATTTTACCAGGACACAGTGTTGTGTCTCGTCCTAAGAATAATTTGAAAAGCTGTGAGTGGAAGCTAATATCAGTTCTAATATGAGTGTAATAGCATAGTAAGCAGTTAGTCTAGAAATGCGTTTGGCCAGTAATTGAGAGAATGCTGTCTCAATCAATCAAATTTATTTTATAAAGCCCTTTTTATAATCAGCAGTTTGTCACAAAGTGCTTTCACAGACACTCAGCCTGAATCCCCAAAAGAGCAAACAACAACAGGGTTGATGCACAGTGGCTGAGAAAAACTCCCTAATAGGTCGGGACTTAGGAACAAATCTAGAGAGGAACCAGACTCTGAGGGGTGTCCAGTCCTCTTTTGGCTGTGCTGGGTGAAGATTAAAAGAGTATAAATTATAATAATTAATAAATGCATGTGGGCTGTGTGTGGGCTCTAAATCAGCTGCATGACCAGGTGACTACAAGGTCTTTTAACTTTTCAGTCCTTACGGAGACAAGTGTAACCCCAGAAAACACACCTACTCCAGCTGCTCTTGCAGCTCATCTGACTGGGTTTTCCCGTAGTCCAGGAGCACCTGGTTGTCACATGGCTACTTATTTTTACCCTACCTAGGCATTCTCCCTTTGTTTTCATTCACCTGTCTCTTTTCAATTCTATACAATCTTACTATTGCTTTTATCTACTGTCCACCAGGTGACCTTGGAGCTTTTGTTAATAAGCTTGACACCTTGATAAGTTAATTTGCTGACGATGGCTCACCGCTCATAATACTAGTCAGCTTCAACCTTTCTACATCTGCCTTTGATTAATTTCCTCCTTCTCAGTCCCATTCATTAGATTCTGTTTGTTGACTAATCCCACTCCCCCTTTGGGTTCTCTGATCACTACTTTTGTTTCCTTATTTTTATTTACAACCCTGTTTCCAAAGAAGTTGGGACGCTGTGTAAAATGTAGAGAAAAACAGAATGCACTGATGTGCAAATCAATTAAACCCTATACTGAATAGAAAATAGTATAAAGACAACATTTTAAATGTTTAAATGGAGAAATGTTATTGTTTCTTGAAAAATATATGCCCACTTCTGGAAAAGTTGTGTAATGCTACACAGTTCGGGGTCTAATTTGTCATATTTTTTCATATTTTGATTTGTCAGACCACAGGACAGTTTTCCACTTTGCCTCAGTCCATCTTAAATGAGCTCAGGCCCAGAGAAGGCAACAGCGTTTCTGGATCTTGTTTATATATGGTTTCTTCTTTGGATGGTAGAGTTTTAACTTGCATTTATGGATGCAGCGACGTACTGTGTTCACAGACAATGGTTTTTGGAAGTGTTCCTGAGCCCATGCAGTGATTTCCACTACAGAATTGTGTCTTTTTTAATGCAGTGCTGCCTGAGGGCCTGAACATCACAACCATCCAATATTAGTTTTCAACATTTTCTCTTGCATACAAAGATTTCTCCAGATTCTCTGAATTTTTTAATGATATTATGTACCGTTCATGATGAGATCCCCAAACTTAAAGTGGGCCTATATTTCATATTTAATATTAATATAAGAATCAATAAAATGTCTCAGTTTCAACATTTGTTATGTACTATTTTCTATTGAATGTAGGGTTTAAATGATTTGCACATTATTGCATTCTGTTTTTATTTACATTTTACACAGCGTCCCAACTTTTTTGGAAACGGGGCTGTAATTATTATACAATATTATAATATTGTATAATATGCCTCATTGCAGCAACTACTCTCAGCTTTTGGAGAGTCAAAAATTGAGACATGTGCTAGGAAGCACATCTCTTCAATTAATTTTGTTCTCATCACACTGCTTGCTCAACCAGGACCCCAGTTGACAAACATGACTGAGCTTGCAGGCACCCAGCTTACCACAAGGAATTGCTAGAGTACAATTTAGCATGGCAATTTTGTGCAACATCACCCCTGATAGAGCTGAGCCAGTTTGCTACTCCACATGTAAGGCATTGTTGGTATGCTAGAACCAGGAATTGAACTCTTACTGGCTGTGTCATTCCAGACCCATCACTATTTTGTAGCCTAATCTCTCCTCTCTTCCTGCCTACCGTAACCACTCAGTCCATATACAGCAATCTTTGTGAAACCCTACCTTGTTTACGTAATCAAACAGTTGTAAATTATACTGTGATATATTTTTTTTAAGGATAACAAGAAACCACTGATTACAAGAAATCCCAAACTAACTCAAGTCACTGCTGCTATAAAAAGTTGCTACAGGAATCCTGCAGGCTCTCCCACAGGAAAGAAGAAGCATGCAGGCTTTTCCTGTTATATTCCTATATAGGACATCCTGTTGGGTTTATGCAGCTTTGTGGTGGCAAAAATGCAATTGTATGAGATTGTCATCTTAGACTGTGAACAGGAGCATAGCATATTTATGGTTTGTATAAATTATACAAATATAATGAAATGAATATATTAAGGAAAAACGTATCATTCCTGGATGACCTGCACATATTTTATCCATAGCAGCTAATTGTCTAAACCCCCTAAATCCATTTTACACAGATGTTCCATTTAACCAATCTGACCTCCTGCATTAAGTTAACCTGTTAATCTCCTTTCTGGGCCTAGGGGCTTTGCACATAATCACCATGATTGGAACTCCTGGACCTATCCTCAGGATAAAGCATCTATGCCATATATGGCGTTTCCCATCATACCATGCTCAACCAACCAGCTACCACTACCATTCAATGTCAGAGTGAGTAACAGAAGATGTTTCAATGGTCTTGTCATATCAAGAAACAGGTTAAATCTCTTTATCCGTTCAATCTGTAGGTAGGTAATCAGGACGACCACCTCAGGTTAAGCCTTCACTGTCCCAATTTGCCCAGGACAGATAACTCCAAGCAGCTGCTACTGATCTTTACTATGCCAATGGTTCATTTAGGAATCACCACTGTAGTCTAACTATATAGTAACCTCCAAAATGACTGGTGAAAATAAAATGAAGATCATAAAATAATGTAATAAATGATACTGTGAGGAAGCAAGGCCGATAGTGCAAAATTTAATTTGGAGGGGAGAAAAAAGGGTTAAAAAATCTGGGTTTAAAAAAATACCAATGGTTTTCAACCTCTCCTTGAGGACCCCCAACCATGTATTCAAACTATTCCAGAGCTAGCACACCTGATTCAGCTTGTCAATTTACCAGATAAATCAGGTATGGTAGTTGATGGCTACAGCAAAATGATTTAATATCTGGGGGTCCTTGGGAGAGGTATAAGAACACCCTAGAAATTGAATTAGGATGAATTAACAGCATTTTAGGTACTGGATACATATATACATATACTACATATTTTGATCAAAATGTATTAATATAAATTAAAATAAACAGTATACACAATATAACTATAAGGGAATAAACAATAAGCATAAAATTAAACTAAATCTAAATAGTTTTAAAGGAATTAGCAAATGCATTGATCAGATAGCAGCTTGCTTTGTTCATTCGTAAAGGACTGAGATATGGTGAAAGGATCAATTTTAATGGTCTTTTGCAATTTCTTGCAGTCACTGGCAGTAGTGAACTGAAATGAATGATAACTAAAGGAAGTGTAGGCTTAAGAGTGACCAGTGGGAGATACTGTATCTACAGCTGGGGTTACTATTCAAGCAGCTGATGTTAATTAAAGGTGTATTCTGGGATTTTTAGTCACTGATTGTAAAACTTGTGTACTATGTTGTATGTGCCAATACATAATGCCCATGCTGTGCTATCAAATTTGTAATGTTATGGCTTATTGAGGTATGACAGTGATTCTACTAAAAGATTATGCACAAATAAACAACACATCACACATCCAAAAGTATGAAAGTGACTTAATTTGGTAAGTGAGTCTGGTGTGACATGTATATAGCAAAGGGCAGTTAACCAGGGTGTAAAATGTCACAGTGATGAGTGCTTGTGATGAAGCAGATAGCTGTGTGAAAAGTTACATGTAATGTTTTTTTTACATGTTATTTATTGAGGAGCTTTTTGTGGGAAGCTTAATGAAAAGGCTTTAAGAAGCCAAAAGTAGCTAAATAAAATAAACAACAACAACTTACATAAACCAACCCGACTAAATCCAAATATCTGCCCAATCACTCTTTGAGTAAAATGGCATTCGAACTTGAATGTTGCTAAGATTTTACGACTGTACACTTTCACAAAACCTCGCTTTGCTGCCATCTTATGGTGTTTCTGGTCCTTAGAAAGACCGAACTATTTATGTACCCATCGCGGCACCCGTATGTTTACGGTAAAGCAAGACGTGTATCTTTCGGAGCTACTACAGGAAGTACAGTCAGCCTATAATACAAATACGACAAGCAAGCAAGATGTGTACGTTTTTGATGCACATAATTTGAAATAACTATAGCTCTTTGTTTATAATCGGTTACTAATGTGTTCTATGAAGGATGTCGTCCGATTTAATGTTAGACTTCGAAAATCAAGAACCACAAATGAACAGTGAGACCATCAGCACCATGTCAATTGATCAGGGAGGCGAGGAGTGGGGTAAGCATGTGTCAGTTACCGAGAGTTTCTAGATTTAACTAGCTATCTAACAGCTTTTTTTTAACTTACGGATTGAGAATGAATAGCAAAATAACTTCAGTAGTCATGTTCTGTAGCCTGACGTAGACGTTAGTGGCTTACACATGATCCGATTTATTTTGTTAGCAAGTTAGGGACACGTATGACGCTTAGAGATAACTAAGATTATTAGTACTAGAATATGAGTAGCTATTAACTATATATCCGGTATAATAGGGCTCTGCTTATAACTAACAACCCATATATTATTCTACTTAAGGTGTACTACTCTCCACACTTCGAAATAGACTTGTTAGCTATTGTAGTTAGCTACGATTTCTGAAGTACCGGTCCTGAGCGGTAGAGGGCAGGATTGTTATAATGTTTCGCCTCTTGCTTAGAAAGTAGCAATTTAAATTTCCATCTGCCAGGTTTGCTCTTAGTTTTTCACATTTATATGAAGCCAACTAATGCTCTGGTAAAAAAAAAAGGTTTGTTATACATCATCTTGTTTACATTGGTTATACACTGCAAAATTGGTTGGACTGAAGTTGCTGTTTAGTGAATGTGTGCTTGTCCTGAAATGTCAGTCATCTTTTTTCGGGGTCGCCTTGAAATTTGCTTAGAACGGTGGTAGAATGTTTATATTGGAGAAGGTCTTTTTGCTTACCTTCATTCTCTGCAATCTTCATTGTAACAATATCAAAATGTTATGGCATTGTTGGCCAGCAACCTAGTACAGCCATTGAATGTACTGCTAAGCTTCCCTAGACAAAAGATAGGTGACCTTTGTGAATAGAAGATTGATAATACAAGGGTTTCAGACTCATTACATAGGGGCCATGTCTGCTGTTTTTTGTTATTTCCATTAGAAAATATTTGCATACACTTTTCTGTGGTGTCAACTACGGTATCTATCCAAAGCAAATATTCCTGGTTTTATAGCTTAGGCCAAGGATGTAGCTTTGAATTACATATTGAGGGGGTTACTGTCAATGGATCCCAGAATTTTTGCTCTTTTCCAAGGAGGTCAAAATGACCTGTGTGATATTGGGGGTCATGACCCCCCCCTATTTTTACTCCCCTGGCTTAGGCTACATGTCAAACCAAAGTGAAATCAGTTTCATATTCGATATTCAACAGGCATTCGTACCTCCATTCAGGCTTCCTTCCACATTTAGGGACTGGGGTAAAAGAGTGAACAGGGTAATTGTAGAAATGTCAGCAGTCATTTGTAATATTATTAATAACTTTCTCATCCACACAACTTTGTCATAGACACCAATCCACATGCAATTTCATATGTTGAAAAATACTGCAAATTGAACGCTTCTGTTCCTCACTCAAAACTTTCCTTTTCAACTTTTTTGGAAAGGAAAGAAAAAGGTGCAGTGGTCTCTTAATTTTTTCCGGAGCTGTATATATAAATAATATAATACAAAATAAAATTATTCTGCTCACCTATAAAGCCCACCATTAACTTGCACCACCCTACCTGTCTGATCTTATTTCCTATTACCAACCCTCTCGGTCAGTCTGCACTGCTGCAGCTGGTCACCTCATCATCCCCCGGTCCAAGCTACCGAGCATTGGAGACAGGGCTTTCCCTAGGGCTGCTCCAAGGCTTTGGATCTCTCTTCCACAATCAGTCCATGACTCTGAATCTGTTACCATTTTCATCCACCGCCTCAAGCTTCATCTGTTAAAACAAGCCTGCCCCTATCCCCTTCCCTTACCCTTCAACCAGTGTCATGTCCGAGTCCTTTTCTTTATGTTTGTCTGTGTATTGTCCAATCGCTTTTCTCGGATGTTGTTTGTTTTGTACCTTATGTAAAGCGTCTTTGGGTCCCAGAAATGCGCTGTACAAGTTCAGTGTATTATTATTATTATTATTACCCATTGAAAACATTTGGTACATTATGAAACGAAAAATATGACCAAGGAGACCCTGAACTTTTGAGCAGCTGAAATCCTTAATCATTTATTTGCATTTTACGCAGCATCCCAACTTTTTTGGAAACAGGGTTGTTCAATAATATGCAATAGGGTAGATGTTTTTATGACAATAAATGAAAAATATTTTGAAGCTGTACAGAATAACTTCAATAACTTATTTTTATAGATTTATTGATTATTTATGAATAAATACTTTTTTTTTTAAACAAGTAGGTTTGAAGTTTCTAGAACCATTACGGATTGACATCAGATACTAAAGATTATAAAACAGTATAAAATGTGTTTAAACTGATTTATTAACTATTCATAAATCAATATCATACTTTTTTCACCAAAGGAAAAGTTGAACAAGTCAGTCGGCTATTTTTAGAAAAATATGCATCAGGTTTGAAGTTAATATGACCATTACTGCAAAACTAAAGGTATTTTTGACCATATGAAATGATGTAGATTATTTAGTATGTGGATTGGCGTGTGTATGTCAAAGTTGTGTGGATGAGAAACTTATTAATAGTATTACAGGCGTTTGCTGTCATTTCCGCAATTACCCTGTTCACTCTTTTACCCTGGTCTCTAAATGTGGAAGGTAGCCTGAATGGAGGTATGAATATGAATGTCTGTTGAATCTCCAAAATGAAACTCATTTCACCTCAGTACATGTGAGTTATGTTGGTTGGCAGACGTTTCAGAATGCAAAGGTAAAATTGGGACAAGTCAACCAAAATGTGTTTACGTGAAATGTTTTTTGTTCAACAAAGTAGTGGTGCTGTGCCGTACATTGGGAGGTGGAGTAACCTTGTGAAATACATGCTGTTGATCTGCCATACTGAGTGTAAGAGCTGTGTCAACTGAGTGCTCACATCGCAAAATATATATATTTAAACTTATATCATCATTGATATTGTTAATCTTGACTTGTCATAGTAACATTAACTGCAATTGTATTTACTGAAGCCTATGGTCAATTTTAGGTTTTGTTTGGCAAGGAGAGATTTCCGACAGCAGTTTAACTTTACTTGCTATCTTTCCATTGTTTTGCAATTTTCTTTCTAATTTTTAAACTTAGCAACAAAAGACTTTCTAAAATGGAATTTCATTAGGCCAATAGTTTCATGGACAAAATGTTTGATCATGAAAGGCTAGAGTGAAGAAAAACTTACCCAGTTAGACATTCCACACTGCCTATTGATCTCGCTCCTTTCTATAATCTTTATTGTTGTCTTGTATTAGGTTTATTAGGTTAACAGTCTAACTTCTCCATACTGATTCTGAACATACATAATATAGCCTATGGTAAATTGGGAAATAAGGGAGTAGACCATTTTGGCAAGTTGCCCTGCTAACCCCACTGCACGTTTGTGGTGGTGGACCGGGGCAGCACAAGTCAAGTTCAGATATACTAAAATTTAGTTTTTGACATTGTGATTTCATCGCCATCATCACCCTGTCCTTTTAGAAATTGCTAAAATCAGACCATAGCTTTATGTTATATTGCAAAATTCACCTCAGCTCCATGACAGACCTCGGCTCCATATCTCCCCTGACTGTCATACCCTGCTGGGTCTGCAGTCAACATCTGATTCTGCTAAGATGAGACATGACAAAGAAAATCCTTTGTTACTTGTGTGTTTGCCATAGCAGTGAAGGCCCACAGCCCTCCATTTCACAATCTACAGTCAAATAAAAAATTTGAAGGCAATATGAGAAGTTGAAATGACAAGTTATACTATGGGATGATTTGAAGTAAACAGCTTGGGGAAGTGACAATCCATGACATATGTTGTAAATGTGATCTAAATTAGTGGTTCCCAACCAGGGGCACTAGGACCCCTGGGCCTCTCCACAGCGGCTACTTGAAAGCACTCATGACACCATAGCCTTACTAGTGAAATTAACATAAATGAGTACTTCATGGGTACTCTGAGCAGAGCAAAATTCTTTTGGTGGTACAGTAACTGAAAACGGTTGGGAGAGGTTAATCGAACTCTTCCCAAACAACGGAAATGTCGTGGCTGCATGGGGTTAAGTTTGCGATTCCAGTAAAATTATCATACATTTAGGCTGTTATTTGTATGTGTATTTCACACTTGAAATATGAGTATGTTGCTTGTGTGGATGTCAAACCCAAAATACTGAATGTTCATGTCATCGCCACCGATCCACTGCTATACAGCTACGACAAGTTTTACTACAACCACAGTTGCTGCTTGATAGCTATAATATCAGCTTTTATGAGTGTACTGTAGCTGTTAGCCAGCAGTTTTTCAGTTTTAGGACCATTTGTCAGTGAAAACAGATAAATATTTCAAAATTGGACTTGAATAAATACATTGTGGGCCTGTTACAAAATATACACGGATTTGACAAATGTTCATTTCTTCAGTTCAGCATTTTTGACTGTCAGTGCCAATGACAGTATCCTTCTTTCCTATGATCTGCATTCCACTGACTTCTTAAACACATGATGTATTTAAGCAATAGCGTACGAGGAGGTGTGATACATAGCCAATATACCACAGCTGAAACCTGTCCTTAAGCATAACTGTCAAATCTTACATGTATGAATCAAGCATGGTATGGGGATGAGATGAGAGGTTGAGTTGTTCGTTGACATTATGGTGTTGATATATCTTAGTTGATATTTTTGTGTAATTCGGTTGTTGTTTCAGTTGTTTACATATGCTTTTACATATGCTTTTACATATACTGGCTACTTGCCAGTGTTTTGGTGAGGTTATATACAGTTAAGCCCAAAAGTATTATTCATTTGTATCTCCAGCACAATGTCTTACCGTGTTTTGTCACTTGGTTTATGTCATTTATGTCATTTATGTCTGGCTGGAAATGACATAATGACATTTATGTCATTATGTCATTTCCAGCCAGAAGAAACCTATTGGTCAAATAAAAATTCACTATGGCTCAAAATTTGGCATGGGTGTGAATACTTTTGGGCTTAACTGTATTTAGCTACATGTGGTCAAATTTGGTGTTTTTTTTATTTTTATTCCTTGGATGCAAACATAGATTTGTGGAACAGTGGCGACAATGAGAATATCATGTAATTTAAGTGTAATGTTAGAGTTTTATAAGATGCTTCTTCAACAGGGGTGTAGAAAATGGAAAGTTATAAACAGGGCCAGCCCTAGCCTTTTAGGAGCCTTAAGCAAAATTTGATTTTGGGGGCCCCCTCTTCCCTATTGGTCCAGGGCTCACTAGCAGACTGGGGCCCCCTAGAGCAGTGGTTCCCAACTCCGGTCCTCGAGTACCCCCAACAGCACACATTTTTGTTGTAGCCCTGGACAAGCACACCCAATTCAACTCAATGAGAGCCTTATAATTAGTTGACAAGTTGAATCAGCTGTGCTTGGCTGGGGTTACAATGAAAATGTGTACTGTTGGGGCTGCTTGAGGACCATAGTTGGGAACTACTGCCTTAGAGGTTGGGGGCCCTAAGCAACCGCTTATGTCGCTTATGCCTAGGGCCGGCCCTGGTTATAAAGCATGTCTGTATAACAAAACCAAATAAGAAAAATAAGGTGCTGAATAAAAGAAAAAAAAACATTCTCTTTAAATTAGATGTGTGTCTCTATCATGTAGATATCAGTCTCTTCGATGAGCTAGACAACCTTGGAGATGCAGAGGAACTTTTCCAGGCCTTGGAACGGTTTGGATATGTGAGTACCACTTACTGTCTCTCTGTCTACCTTTCACACACTCACTCTAACTCACTCTCCATCATTTTGTGAGCTAATATGATGTGTGCTTTGTTCCCCTCTAGGCTGGTGATGCTCCTGACCTGGACTTTGACATCGACCTGCCTTCCTGGAGCACTGATACAAGCAGTACCCATACAGGTGTCTAATCATTTCTCTGCTATAAGGAGATAATTTATATTGTATTGGATCCATTTGTTTTACTATGTTGTCAGTACCTTAGAGATGATCAGTACTAGCATTCCAGTCATTGAAGGTTGAGCTTATTAAAAGAGCAATGTCCTTGTGTCTGCAGATGGGGACCTAAGCATGGACTCTGTTTCTCCTGCCCATACCCTAAGCTCTGTCCCCTCTCCTGCTTCCCTGGAGGCCATGTCACCCTACTCCATACAAGTAAGTCATTGCGCCTGTCTATGTACAGTGTGTTTTACCGGAGGTCTTTTTGCAGTCATGGGAAATCTACTGTAGGTCTGCATGTGTTCGATGTGCTTGTCCTGTTTGGCTCAGTGTATTTCCACAATGTGCATCTATCTGTGTGAGGGTTGGTGTGTGTTGGTGGTCCCACATGGCGTCTTCAGTGATGTTGCCACTTCTGCCAGCTGTTCTGTTGCAATAAACACACACCTGAGCCCCTCGTTAAGAAATGTCTGAAGCACCCTGTCAAACGAATTAATCACCGCCTGCTAGAGGTGTACCACGCCCCCTCGTTAAAATGAGGTGATGACAACTCTGACCACATTAGCATAATGTGGAAGGCAGTTGTTTTCACAGCACGTTATAAAGAGGACATGGGTTAGATCGTCTGACCTTATCCTGCACATATTTATTTCAGTGTCACTGCATCTCAAAGTAATTTGGATGTTATCAAGGGCATCAGTCGTTGAGAACTTTAGTTACTTTTGCGTGTTTGGATTACAATGATCCTTCTGACAGAATAGGCAGCATTATAGAAGCGGTGGATGACATGCAGTTTTCTGTGTTGTACACTTATGACAACTTCTTGTTGTTTTTATAACTAGCTTCAGATTGTACAATATATGCATAGTGTATGAAGATACTGTAACGTCTGATACTGTTCCTGGAACTGAAATGAAGCATAGTGATCTTTGACTCTCTACTGCCCTGCACAGGATGATCTAGCCATATCTTCTCAGAACCTTCCTTCTCCTGCGTTCTCTGTCTGCTCCGAGTCCAGCGGCTTTTCTGAGCCCCCCCTGGCCAAGAGGGCCCCCAAGAGGACCAGCCAGGCCAGACAAGGTCAGACACCAGTCAATCACCCTCTTCCTTTTTTTCTGCATATTCTCACCATGTTTGTCTCCACTTGTACCGAATCCACTACATGTTTATTAATTTACTCTGGATTTGGTCAACATGAGCTGAGTTCTCTGTCTAGTCTAATATTTCTGAACAATAGAAAAAAAAAAACACTACTCTTCGAACGATTATTTCAAAATGATTTCTCCGTACTCACGTAGGCTACAACAAACATGTCTGTTGTAACAGTAGTCCATTATAATTATTAACACTATGTCTGGAATTTGTTAGAGATGCCAAAAACTGTATAAATAGTCTCCTAATTTGTAAATGTCAATCATTATTACAAATATATAAAATACTGTATATACAGAGTGTCTAATAAATTGTATTTTAATAGGGTTTTTTTTATCCCAGTGGAATGATATCAGGGGCAGCAGGTAGCCTAGTGGTTAGAGAACTTGTCTGATTTAACCAAAATATCGCTAGATCAAATCCCAGAGCAGGTAAGTTGAAAAAAAGGTTTTGCATGGCATTTAACCCTTAAAATCTTATGGAAGTTGATTAAATGTGTCTGCTACATGACTGAATATTCAGTGTAAATGACACTGTACGACTGTTTATTTGGAGATATCTGGGTAATCAATGGAAGATGGAATAAAATTACACGCTCCCTCAAAACTTGCGACATCTGTGGCATTGTGCTGTGTGATGGAACTGCACGTTTTAGAGTGGCCTTGTATTGTGGCCATCCTAAGGCACACCTGTGCAATAATCATGCTGTCTGATCACCATCTTGATATGCCACACCTGTGAGGTGGATGGATTATCTCGGCAAAGGAGAAGTGCTCACTAACACAGATTTAGATAGATTTGTGAACAATATTTGAGAGAAATAGGCCTTTTGTGTACATAGAGAAAGTCTTGGATCTTTGCGTTCAGCTCATGATAAATGGGGGCAAAAACAAAAGTGATGCGTTTATAATTTTGTTCAGTGTATGTAAAGAGAGCATACTTTGCAGTGAAAATGGGTTTGAGACTGAATGTTATCAGAACCAAAACCTAATAGTAGATCATAGAGACCTTGAGTGAACAAACAGACATTTGTTAATATTTTTATGGGTGCGGCTTGAAATGCTGCCACAATTAAATTTTTCGACATATAGCCCCATTTCCACAGAAGTTGGGACTCTGCGTAAAATGCAAATAAAAACATAATGCAATAATGTGCAAGTGCAAATCTTTTATCCCTATATTTAATTGTAAATAGTACAAAGGCAACTTATCAAATGTTATTGTTTTTGGAAAAATACATGCCCATTTTGAATTTGATACCAGCAACACATTTCAAAAAGTTGGAACAGGGGCATGTTTACCACTTTACCACTGTGTTGCATCATCTCTTTTAACAATACTCTACGTGTTTGGGAACTGAGGAGACCAACTGCTGAAGTTTTGAAAGTGAAATGTTTTTCCATTCTTGCTTGATATTTACGATTTCAGGTGATCAACAGTTCGGGGTCTCCTTTGTTGTATTTTTAGTGTCATAATGAGCCAAATGTTTTCAGTGTGTGAAAGGTCTGGTCTGCAGGCATGCCAGTTTAGCTCTCAGACTCTTTTACTACAGAGCCATGCTGTTGCAATATGCAGAATGTGGTTTGGCATTGTCTTGCTGAAATAAGCAAGGCCTTCTCTGGAAAAGATGTTGTCTGGATGGCAGCGTATGTTGCTCCAAAACCTGTATATTTTGTTCAGGATTAACGGTGCCTTCACAGATGTGCAAGTCACCCATGCCATGTGCACTAATGCACTCCCATTCCATCATGGATGCTTGCTTTTGAACTGTGCGCTGATAACAAGCTGGATGGTCCCTTTCTTCTTTAGTCCGGAGGACACAGTGTCCATGATTCCCAAAAATAATTACAAATTTTGATCAGTCAGACCACAGGAGAGTTTTCCATGTTGCCTCAGTCCATCTTAACTGAGCTCGGGCCCAGAGAAGGCAGCGGTTCTGGATCTTGTTTACATCTGGTTGGTAGAGTTTTAACTTGCATACAGACAGTGGTTTTTGGAAGTGTTCCTGAGTTCGTGCAGTGATGTCCACTACAGTGTCTGTTTTTAATGCAGTGCCGTCTGAGGGTCTGAAGATCATGGCCATCCAATATTGGTGTTCAGCCTTGCCCCGTGCATACAGAGATTTCTCCGGATTCTCTGAATTTTTTAATGTTGTTATATACCGTAGATGATGAGATCCCCAAACTCTTTGCAATTTTATGTTGAGAAACGTTATTTTTAAATTGTTGCATTTTTATTCTTAAATTGTTGCATTATCAGTCTTTCACAGAGTGGCGAACCCCTCCCCATCCTCACTTCTGACAGAGCCATCCTCTCTGGAATGATCTTTTAATTAATACCCAATCATGTTACTGACCTGTTGCCAATTGACCTAATTAGTTGTGAGATATTCCACCAGGTTTAGTTTTTTTGCATTACACAACTTTTCTAGTCTTTTGTTGCCTCTGTCCCAACTTTTTCAGACGTGTTGCTGGCATCAAATTCAAAGTGGGCATATTTTTCAAAAAAGAATAAAATGTCTCAGTTTCAACATTTGATATGTTGTCTTTGTACTATTTTCTATTGAATATAGGGTTTAAATGATTTGCACATCATTGTATTCTGTTCTTATTTACATTTTTATGCTGTGTCACAACTTTTTTGAAACAGGGTTGTACTTCTTTACCGCGCTACTTCTCCCACGCCGTTTAAGCTAGAAGCACTGTTCAAACATTAAAATGTGTTTTACATTATGTTGCCTCTGTACAACCGTTTATATATTATATTATTTAAAGTATTAAATGTTTTTGTACAACTTTTATTTTTTAACACGTTAGAAATCTTGAACATGCCCCCTACTGCTCCTCTTAGCCCTCCTGCTCCTCCTGCCCATCCAGCTGCTCCTACTACTACTCCTACAGCTACTACTTTTCCTACTGCTTGTACTCATACTCCTCATACTCTTACTAATTCTCTATTTCCTCTACTTCTCCACTCCTCCTACTAATCCTCATATTACCCCTTCTACCACTATACCTTCTTGTAAAACTGCTACTCCTGATACACCTCCACCTACTCCTGTTACTCCTACTTGGCTTCCTACCATTCCTCCTTTTACTACTACTCCGTCTCCTCCTCCTACAACTTTTCCTACTACTACTTTTACTGCTAATAATCTTACTTCTCCTTTTACTCCTGCTATGTCCTCTTCTACTACTAACCATGATACTTCTACTTCTCATACTTCTACTATTACACCTACTACTCCACCTACTCAATTTTGCATACTCAAAACATGTAACAATTCTAGTACTTCTAAAAAATGCTTTTCAAGCCAACCTAACAATTCCTTTCACCTTCTCCTCCTACAACTACTACCTTTCTAACTCCTCTTATTCCTGCTACTATTCATCCTTCCTTCAACTCCTCCGCCTTCTACTCCTTCCACTACTCCTCTTCTTACTCCTGTTCCTAGACCTCTGCATAATACTCCCCCTAATACTACCACTGTATCTCTCTCCTCCACCAGTATGTTTCTAATTTGGTAATGTTTGTTTGTTCCTGATTCACGTTCAATGAATTTGCTGGTTTTAATGGATTGCAAGAGTATAATGTGAACCAGACATTGCAAAGTAAAAACATTCAACTGATCTGTGCATTTATTCAGGTCTATTGGTCTTAATACTTTTTCTCCATCAAACTATAAAGGGTCGTACAGTGCCAATCGCTTGGTGAGCATCTGTGAGATGTGCAATCGAAAATCTAAACTGTTGTCAATTGTGATTCACAGCCAAGCCAGCCCAGCCAGTGAAAAGGCCCATCCAGCTCTGCCCGAAGGTGTCCATCCAACCGCGACCAGTTTTAACCACCATACCCCTGGCGCAAACCACGACGCCTCTTCAGACCAAGACCATCATAATCCAACCCCTGCAGACCGCCATGTTGCCCCACTCCGCTGTGGTCAAACAAGCCCCCGTCAGTATACAGCCAGCGCCACCTATAGGTTCGGTCTAAAACCTCGATTATTACAAAGCAGACTCTCACACAAAAAACACAACAAAACATTGTGCCACATTACTCATTAAGACATATTGTTCTCCAATTCTATATGGTGATCTCTAGACATGAAGCCATGCTTGTAAACATATGACATTTTCTTATGATGACTGTTATAAAATGGGCATGTTTTCAAGTGTTTTTGTTTTGGAATGCCTGCTTTGTTAGCTTGTTAGCTATCAAAAGGCCAGTTTGTTTTTTGGGGAGGTGTATTTGGCTTCCTGTCTAAACGCGGCACCACACAAGTATTTGAAGTTGTTTTTTAAGTAGGTTTTAATGTAACCTTGTCCTAAAGGTCCTATGCACAGTTGGCCTTACTGGGATAATTTTGTGGGAATGACCTACTGAGTGAGGTATTTGTTCACATTTTATTTCAGTGAATCAAATGACTGCAAGGCATAGTTCCTAATAGGGGCAGGCACTTAAGAAAAAAAAAACATTCTATATCTGGGGTCTTTGCAATTCTAAGTTCAAAACATTTCTTTTGGAGACTCGCTTCCTCAAACATATCCTCAGCATGCTGTTTATTGTTCTTAATCTGACATGTCACTCTTACAGAGTAGACCTTGGGTGTACAGGGGGAACGGAAACGCTAGACACATGTGGGAA
Organism: Esox masquinongy; assembly: GCA_016801175.1. NCBI lineage: Eukaryota > Metazoa > Chordata > Actinopteri > Esociformes > Esocidae > Esox > Esox masquinongy. The sequence goes on from JACXGI010000323.1 coordinate 113,739, forward strand.
GGTGTTCTGGGAGATGATTGGTTGGCAGATTGAACCGATTAAGCCAGTGTCTGTTTGCAGAGTTAGTCACACCTTTCTAATTGACTTACAAAAGCCACAGCGGACCCACTGGTCCATCAGACTTCTCTGTGCATTTTGGCAATATTTTTAATGTTTGAAAAAAAGGTTAGTATTTGGGTTGTTCAGTTAGTTTATTTTCCACCAGAGGTCACCTTTTCCCTACATTTGTGCTCTAGCCTCTTAGGATCTTTGGAAGCACTCTGGTCAAATGATCTCTTTTCCGCTGAAAAGTCTCACCTTGCAAATGAGTCATTGGTTTAGAAGACAAAATAATAATGATAAATAATGATAATAATAATAACGATGAATAATAATAACAGAATCTGTTATTATAATGATAAATAATAAAACAGATTCTAGCCTATTAAAGCAGAGAGAGCAATGCATCTCCCTCCCCAAACAACCAGCTGCACACCTGAACCTCATTTTGGTTGGGATCAGGATTAGTAGGAAGATATCTGATACAGGGTGAGGTCACATTTAAACAAGATGACACTGCGTTTTTATGAAACAGGGCATTTTTTGGAGGAGCTTGTCAATGTGGTGGTCATGTGATCGGAGTACTCCCGTTAAAATCACCAGTCTCTTTTTATTCTCACTGGTCTGACCCTATGCCTTATTCACTACCTCAGCATTTGGCCAGTGATGTCACAGATCAGGACGCAACGAAACCCACACTGTGGAATATCTGACATATTTGAACTAGAATCAAAACCATTAGATTTTTCAGTATTCTCTCTAGTGCTTGTCCTTGCTTGACATGCTGAAGGAAGCGGTTGTAATTTCTCTGCAGTAATTTGTAGGCGGACCTCTCATTTGCATTCATTCATTAACAGTGAACAGTGCTTGCTAGGTTAACCTAATCCCTATTAACACTGACAAGTCATTTAGCAGGAGCAAGAGGGGAGGCTGCTCGTGCCAGTGTCTGGGGGATAGTTGCTGGCTTGAGGAATGTAGTTAAACCTGAGTTTATGCACGACACTGTGGGTTTGAAACAAGCACAGCTGTAAAACATGAGTTTGGTGTTTATAAACATGCATATTGTATTACCACTATACAACTGTTGAGAACTAATAATGTGCGAACACACACACACTCATTCCCTAATTTTCTCTGCCTGTAATGCAGGTAGGAGGTGAGGAATGTGACAGCCCATTGACTCTGATGGTTAACATCTGTCCAGTTAGCTCCACCAGTATTTTAGTTCACCTTCAGGTTGGGAGGGACTGTTAAGCCGAGGGGTTATTGTAGGTCACCGAGAGGTCAAAGGTTAGATCGATTTCTGATTGCACTATGTATCAGTGGGTACAGGAGGAGGTCAGCCAGTTTATTATGGCTCGGGCACACATAGGTGATAGGTTTACGCTTAGCACCTCCTCCGGATTAGCAATTCTCACCTTCACCTTGAGTACTTCTCAACAGAGAAAGCTGTGTAGATGATCAGTTTTGCGCACGCGGAAATAAATACCTTCTTCTCGCTCTCATTGACCTTCCCTAGCGATTTCTTCTCCTGTTTTTTGATTGGCTCAGAGCTGGCGTAGTGCCTAGCGATTTAACAAGAAGAAACGCAAAGCCTAAGACGTTAGCTGTGGGTGGTCATCAAAACACAACGCGAGATGAGGTAAGACAATCGCCAAGGGGCATCAAGGTCTACAGTCGCCGCAGTGGGCCACGGCCTTATGAGACAGACCGATCCAGAGCGGCTACCCATGAGACAAAGTGCGGCTCTCCTGTTTTTGTGGTTAGCAAATGGAGAGCTTTAACACCCCCCCCCCTCCCCCATTTAATAATAGTTATGTGACTGTCAAAAATCTTGTTTGTGTATATGTTCTGTCATCTCTCCCCTCCTACCAGGTCATCCTTTGGTGCTGGCCCAGCCGGCCCAGGTGCTACACATCCAGACACCACAGGCTGTCACTCGCCACCTGGTCACCATGCCAGCGCTGACTCAAGACAGGCCCGCCTCCATCACGACTCCTCCGTCTTTAGTGTCGGTCCCACTCAACAACCCTGGCTCTGACGACGATGTAAGTGTGGGTATCTGAGTTTGACTGTGTGTGGGTGTCTGACTGTCTGTCTGTTTGTAGGTGTCTGACTGACTGATTGTCTGTGGGTGTCTGACTGACTGATTGTCTGTGGGTGTCTGACTGACTGTCTGTCAGTGGGTGTCTGACTGACTGTCTGTCAGTGGGTGTCTGACTGACTGACTGTCTGTCGGTGGGTGTCTGACTGACTGTCTGTCTGTGGGTATCTGACTCTGCCTATGGGTGTCTGACTGACTGTGGGTGTCTATGGGTGTCTGACTGACTGTCTGTCTGTGCGTGTCTGACTGACTGTCTGTCTGTGGGTGTCTGACTGACTGACTGTCTGTCTGTGGGTGTCTGTCTGTGGGTGTCTGACTGACTGTCTGTCTGTGGGTGTCTGACTGACTGTCTGTCTGTGGCTGTCTGTCTGTGGACGTCTGTCTCTGTGTGACTGTGGATGACTGTGTACAGTGAAAGTCCATGCAGGGTGTGGTCCCAGTCAGTCTGATGTAGATGCCTGGTCTACCACTGGATCAAACATTTCCCCATCATCCCGCAGCATATGGTTTCTCGTTGTCTTTTACAATCCACTGGCTTGAGTTTCTGGGTTACATTTGATTGAATAAGCACACAAAATGGCAGCCTGGAACAATTGTCGGTCTTATTATCTTTGATGCTGGATTTCGCATTTTCAACAAAATTTGCTGCAGCCAGGACTGGAATAGAGCTGTATTCTGTGTACAGTAACTACAGTATACCACTATTGTTAACTGTTTGTTTGCTTATTATTTTATTTAACCTTTATTTAATAAAAGTATTGTTACTTCTATAATTCAGATCCTGTTGAACATATCCTCCTCCTAAAGACATTCTTACAGTATGTCTCAGAAGTTGTCGGTTCCATTCTACTGTGTGCCCTTAAACATTCAGTATAACTGAGGAAGGTCAGTAATGAGTGTTTTCAGAAGGAAGTGCGTTCTGTGTTCTGCAACAGTTTGTGCTCCGAGGGCACTCTCTGTGGCTGTCATGATGTCAGTACAAACCCCATTAAACAGGTCATGTGGGAGGGTGATCCAAATAACGACTACAACCGTTATGTAATAGTAAAACCACTTGCTACAGTCTGTATGTGTTTGGAGAAATATCATGATAAAAGGATGTCCAATGTCCTTCCAGTGCCTTTTGTTTCGCTAGGGTGAAATAAGGACAGCTGCAGCTTACACACATACAAACATACTTTTACATAGACATGCACACTCTCTGCTGGCTCCACGCACAGTCATCCTTTTCAATGCTGTGTAATTACCTGCCCTGGGAAGTCAAACACACAACTCAACTGAGGGCTTCAGACAAGGTATTATTTAACTTCAGCTGATGATGTTCAAAAGACATAATCTTTATTGTCAAGATGATGTCAATTATGTCAATTGTAGCATATTGCTGTTGTTTATACTTGCCAGCTGTTTCTGAATAAATATCCTTTGTGCACGCTGTTTCTGAATAGGTCCTTTGTGCACACTGTCCGGATTTTGGGTGGTACATTTTTCATACATGAATACTCAAGGAGTTGGTGTGATAGTTGACGTGGGGATGTTGATGTTTTATAGTCAGCAGTAGTTTAAGACTGTGTGACTACCAGAAGTAATTTTTCTCAGAGCGACTACTTGTGACCTGGGTCTTTTAGAAAATTCAGAACCACTCATTCTGTTTCCATTATCCTTGTTTCACCCTCATTGTCTTCTGGCAAAATTTTTACATCTTCCCTTTTGTGCGTTGTGAAATTTCATTCTTAAAAAGCCTGAAAGGCATGTTGTACCAAACAACTGACATGCATTGTTGGGAAGTGTCACACCTTTAGTCAACATTTCTTTACGATATAGTGCATTTTTTGTGCACACAGTCAGCTAATTTCGACTACCTTACGACTACTGAATGAAAGTTTGCTCATTATGATTGTATTCTACCGTATGAATTATGACTATTTGTGTGAAGGTAGTGTCAGTTAGCCAGCTAGTGAGTCGACTGAGCGATCACGTTTGACGTTAACATTGTTTTCTATGGGAAATCATTATCCCATTTCTCCATATGTTGTTTTATAAATAGTAATGGTTCATCTTTTGACTGAGCAATCCCAGCTCTGGGTGGAGGAAGGGACTAGGAAAGGGTCTGGTCTGGTACTTAAATTATCATGGGCATAATGTAGTCTGGCGTGGAGGAATCTCAGCGCCAGACCTCGAGAGCATTGAGGAAGAATGCCAGCCTACATGAGGCCAAAACAAACGAGGCACTCAGGCCATTTATAAACCCGACCAAGTCAATAAAGTGTACTATACAGAAATTAAAGGTGCAGGCTTTTAACACATTAATTGTGAGGAAAATAAACCAAGACAGTTTTTGGAGATTACATACCTATGAAACTATGTGCTACATTCTGAGTCTGATGTCCAACATAATTTGCCTTCTTTGGTTCATAATTGTTTAGCAGTTAGACTTATCAAATATCGAAAATCAAAAGGATTTTAAGTGCATTTGGTAGATATTTTGATAGACTGGAATGCAAATGTAGGCTCAAAGTTTTGCTGTGTCAGGTGTGCTATCTGAAATTATACAGACATTTAACTTAACCACCTTGGCCCACAGAAAGTAGTTGAGCTATATGAATGTGTAAGTGTATTTTGACCCATCACAGCTGTGGTATTTTAACTGGCTTGTTTTGGTTTGTCGATAGCATGGTGGTTTGTGCGGGTGTGTTAAGGAGGAAAAGTAAAAAGCTTGTTAAAGATGGCCTACATTAGGAGGTGTGTGTGTGTGTTTGTTATTCTCTTTCCTCTTTGCCAGTCTGCGTGTGAGCTGTGAGCTCATATGTTATGTGTATATGTAATTGTCAGGGTAGTTGCTAATGATTTCATATTTGGAACCAGTGACGCAAAGGTGCTACAGAACAAGGATTAGTAGCATTTAATGCATAACCAATTGCACTGTAATGTGAGTAGCCCAGCATTTTGATACTGATAATAAAGTGTATTGGATATTAAAAATATAGCCTTTGGGGCAGATGTTTCTATACAGTTGTGCTCATTAGTTTGCATACCCTGGCAGAAATTGTGAAAGTTTGGCATTGATTTTGAAAATATGACTGATGCAAAAAACTCTTTTATTTAAGGATAGTGATCATATGAAGCCATTTATTATCACATAGTTTTTTGGCTCCTTTTTAAATCATAATGATAACAGAAATCACCCAAATGGCCCTGATCAAAAGTTTGCATAACCTTGAATGTTTGGCCTTGTTAGAGACACACAAGGTGACACACACAGGTGAAAATGGCAATCAAAGGTGAATTTCCCACACCTGTGAGTTTTTAAATTGCAATTAGTGTCTGTGTATAAAAAGTCAATGAGTTTGTTAGTTCTCACATGGATGCACTGAGCAGAAAAGAACTGTCAAAAGACCTGCGTTACGGAACTTTATAAAGATGGAAAAGGATAGAAAAAGCTGTGCAAAGCCTTGCAAATGCCAGTCAGTACTGTTCAATCACTTATTAAGAAGTGGAAAGTTCAGGGATCTCTTGATACCAAGCCAAGGTCAGGTAGACCAAGAAAGATTTCAGGCAAAACTGCCAGAAGAATTGTTCGGGATACAAAGACAAACCCACAGGTAACCTCAGGAGAAAAAAGGCTGCTCTGGAAAAAGACGGTGTGGTTGTTTCTAGGAGCACAATACGATGATACTTGAACAAAAATGAGCTGCATGGTCGCATTGCCAGAAAGAAGCCTTTACTGCGCCAATGCCACAAAAAAGCTCAGTTACAATATGCCCGGCAACACCTTGACACGCCTCACAGCTTCTAGCACACTGTAATTTGGAGTGACGAGACCAAAATAGAGCTTTATGGTCACAACCATAAGCACTACGTTTGGAGAGGGGTCAACAAGGCCTATAGTGAACAGAATAGCATCCCCACTGTGAAGCATGGTGGTGGCTCACTGATGTTTTGGGGGTGTGTGAGCTCTAAAGGCACGGGGAATCTTGGGAAAGTTGATGGCAAGATGACGTTGTCATTGATGCTAAAGGGGGCAATACACAGTATTAAGAACTAAGGGTATGCAGACTTTTGAACAGGGGTCAGTTCATTTTTTTCTTTGTTGTCATGTTTTGTTTTATGATGGTGCCCTTCTGTTGTGCCCTTCTGTTATGACCTACAGTTGAATGTGAATCCCATAAGAAATAAAAGACGTGTTTTGCCCGCTTACTCATGTTTTCTTTAAAAATGGTACATATATTACCAATTCTGCAATGATATGCAAACTTTTGAGCACAACTGTATATTGCTAAAAAGGCATATTAATGTTCCAGAGTGGGATGTCTGCTACTTTTGGAGTTATGGTTCTAGTGTATACTGAGACATTTACAAAGTAACCAATGTAGCCAATCACAGCACTTTTTTTTTATTATTGTAAAACACGGGTAGACACAACAGCTAGGTACGGAACTGGCCTACATATTTTCTCTTGTGATTTAGGGTGTTGTTACATACTACAATATACACTGATCAGCCATAACATTATGACCACTGACAGGTGAAGTGAATATCTCCGATCATCTTGTTATCATGGCACTTGTCAGTGGGTGGGATATATTAAGCAGCAAGTGCACATTCTGTCCTCAAAGTTGATGCATTAGAAGCAGGAAAAGGGCCAAATTGTGATGGCAAGACAACTGGGTCCGAGCATATCCAAAACTGCAGCCCTTGTGGGTTGTTCCCGGTCTGCTGTGGTCAGTACCTATCAAAAGTGGTCCAAGGAAGGAAAAGTAGTGAACCGGCAACAGGGTCATGGGCGGCCAAGACTCATTGATGCATGTGGGGAGCAAAGGCTGGCCCGTGTGGTCCAATCAAACAGACAAGCTACTGTAGCTCAAATTGCTGAAAAAGTTAATGCTGGTACTGATAGAAAGGTGTCAGAACACACAGTGCATTACAGTTTGTTGCGTATGGGGCTGCGTAGACGCAGACCAGTCAGGGTGCCCATGCTGACCCCTGACTACTGCTGAAAGCGCCTACAATGAGCATGTGAGCATCAGAACTGGACCACGGAACAATGAAACAAGGTGGCCTGGTCTGATCAATCACATTTTCTTTTACATCACATGGATGGCCGGGTGCGCGTGTCACTTACCTTGAGAACACATGGCACCAGGATGCATTAGGGGAAGAAGGCAAGCCGGCGGAAGCAGTGTGATGCTTTGGGCAATGTTCTGCTGGGAAACCTTGGGTCCTGTCATTCATGTGGATGTTACTTTGACACGTACCACCTACCTGAGCATTGTTGCAGACCATGTGCATCCTTTTATGGCAATGGTACTCCCTGATGGCATTGGCCTCTTTCAGCAGGATAATGCGCCCTGCCACAAAGGAAAAGTGGCTTAAGAATGGTTTGAGGAACACAACAACGAGTTCAAGGTGTTGACTTGGCCTCCAAATTCCCCAGATCTCAATCCAATCGAGCATCTGTGGGATGTGTTGGACAAAAAAGTCTGATCCATGGAGGCCCCTCCTCACAACTTACAGGACATAAAGGATCTGATGCTAACGTCTTGGTGCCAGATACCACAGCACACCTTCAGAGGTCTAGTGGAGTCCATGCCTCAACGGGTCAGGGCTGTTTTGGTGGCAGAAGAGGCACCTACACAATATTAGGTAGGTGGTCATAATGTTATGGCTGATCGGTGTACATTTACAAATGTGTTGAAGGATTCATAAGCTGTATCCACTATTAATTTTGCGTAAGTTGCAGGTTTGAGCGGCTACCTTCCGAGGTAGCACAAGCTAGTTTCTCAAATGAGCTCCTCTTCTGATGATTGTGAAGAAAAATGGCTAACAGGTCGTGCACTCAGTTTGATAATGCTAAAATGAAGTGAAACTGAATGTTTTTTTATGACCAATGTTTTGTGCCAATTAATGAAACATTGCCAAATCTGTCAGTGAAAAGAACTGTGCCTAATAAAACCCTTGCCGTTAATAGGTAATAGAAGGCAAAGCAGCATTCCAAGTTTCCAACTGAGCTAAAGAGATGACAAGTTAGAACATACACACACTTATTACACATATGTATGTGTATGTATGTGTGTGTATATGTATATATCTGTTTATATACAGTGGCTCTCAAAAGTTATCACCCCGCGTGTACTTTTCAACATTTTGTGTTACAACATGAAATCAAAATAGATTTAATTTGGAGTTTTTGCCACTGATCGACACAGTAAAATCCATAAAGTGAAAAATATCTACAAATACAAAACAGAAAACAATTGATTGCAAGTATTCACTCCTTTTAGTCAATATCTGGTAGAGGCACCTTTTCCCAGCATTTAAAGCCAAGAGACTATTTGGATAGCTCCATCAAGTTGGATAGGGACCTTTCTTGAACAGCAATTTTCAACTCTTTCCACATATTCTAAATGGGATTGAGATCGGGGTTTGGTTGAGCCATTCCAGGACATTGACTTTTTTGTATTTGAGCCACTCCAATGTAGCTTTGGCTGTATGTCCTACTGGAAGATGAATCTTCTCCCAAGTTCCCAGTCTCTTGCAGACTTCAGCAGGTTTTTTTCCAAGATATCTTTGTAATTTGTTGCATACATTTTGCCCTCTATGTTCTCAAGCTTTCTAGACCCTGACAAAGAGAAGCATACCCATAGCATGACACTGGCACATCCGTGCTCCATGATGGGGGTGCTGTTTGTGGTGTTATGTTTGCGACAAACATAGCGCTTTGTATTGAGGTCTCATCACACCATAGAGTCTTCTTCCACCTGGTCTCAAGTTTTTCCCTACATGCCTTCGGGCAAGCTTTAGCAGAGACTTGAAGTTGTTTTCTTTTTGCCACTATCCCATAAAAGGTCACATTTGTGAAGCAACTTTACTGTTACTGCAGTATGCTCAGTGTGTCCCAGCTCAGCCATATATAACTGTAACTCCTTTAGAGTTGCCATAAGCCTCACAGTGGGCTTTCTGACTAGTACCTTTCTCACCCAACTGTGGGATCTCCCAGAGACTGGTGTATTTAACCTGAAATCATGTGAAACAACTTAATTGCACACAGGTGGATTCCACTCCACTAATTATGTGACCTCTAAAGACAATTGGTCACACCGTATGTCATTCAGGTCTGTCACAGAAAAGGGGGTGGATATTTATGCAATCAGATATTTTCAGTTTTATATTTGTAACTAAGAACAGTAAGAACAGAATTTAAATTTTCACTTATTTAAATACATGCAGGGCTCGGCATGCCCTGACCAAGTGAATGCTATTCAGAGAGGAACTGGAGCAATATTTAGTACCAACCCTCTGGACTGCTCTAATATCACGCCATGCTCCAAGTCAAATTGGGCCAACTACGCTCATACTCTGTCACCAGCTATTAAAGTTAGGTGTGTACTTATCTTTTCCACACCATGGATTAGCATTTTTTGTGATTTATTTTTATTAACAAATTATTCCAAAGTATAATCCTTCAGTGTCATTTGTTAAATTAGGTTACCTTTAGCTGTCAATTGTGTTGAAGAGATTTTACATGTCCAAATAAGAAAAAAGGGGGCAAAAATCAGGCCATTTCACCAAACAGTGTCTCTTTTTTTAGAATATGCAATCAATAAAATTGCAGTAAACGCAAAGAAATGTTAATACAATGAAAACCAACCATCTTGTGTTTTTAAAACATATCCGTATTTTATGTGGGCTCCCTTAGAATGCAGAACTGAAGTAATTTGCTTTGCTACGTAGGTTGTTGCAGCAAAAGTTGGTTGCTGGGTTGTTTGCAAGCAAATGAACACTCAATGCCCAGATAAATAGCTTTACACAAATTCCTACTGCATATATAGACACTCACATACGCTGCCTTCGGAAAGTATTCAGCCCACTTTCTGCAAATGTTTTGTGTTATAGACTTATTGGCAAGTAATGATTGATTAAAAATTTATACTTTAATGTTATATGTATTTGTAACCTTGCAGTTTGGGGGCTCTACAGTTCACACATGAAACCGAATGAATACATTTAAAAAAAAAAAAATCTAAATAGCTAGCTATGCTTTGTTGAATGCCTACTGAAATGCCTGCTGAAGGAAGGTATTGATAAACTAACACTGAAGAATTCTCCAGCTTCGTTTAAAAGTCCAGTTTGACAGTATTTTGGCATTTCAGGAGACTGCAACAATGATGGGCAATGGACAGAGTGGCGTTAACAACATAAATTGTATGCCGCCATTCCTTGACGAATGTAGCCAACGCAGCTGCTGACACGTCAAACGTGGACACATCTAAGCCATCATCACCCCAGTATCAATATCCTCTGAGAAACGCATAGAAAGAACACAACTTAATCTCCCCAATTCATTCAAGCAGCCATTAGCAGCAGTCTGATTGGGCTAAAGAAATGACAAGAGCAATGTTTGACATATAGCTGTGGCTATGCACCTGTAATTTTTGGTGGAGATTAGAAGGTTTCAGCTTCTGAGGTGCTGGAGCCACGTTACAAATATCCTTGTCCAACCTATTTCAGCAAGCGGGAATTACCCACACTGTATGATTGTAAAACAATTTTTGTGTCCTGTTTACCTGTCATAATTTATTTTAAACTGCTCTATTCAGGCAATATATATTCTTCCTGGATAAGTGTTGCATGTTTTGCGAAATAAATAAAAACAGAACCTTTTGCTGAACCGAAATCAAACCGTTAGGCGTACCATTATACCCCATGTCAGAGCAAGAACTTAGTCACAAAGTCCAAGGAACTGTATGTGGACCTCCGAGATTGTGTCAAGGTATAGAATTGGGGAGGGTTCTAAAAAAAGAGGCTAAAGCATTGAATGTTCCAAGGAGCAGAGTGGGCTACAATATTTTTAATTGGAAGAAGTTTGGAACCGCAAAGACTTTTCCTTGAGCTGGCCAAACTAAGTAACTGTGCAAGAAGGTTATTGGTCAGTGAGGTGACCTAGAAACCAATGACCACTCTAACAGAGGTTCAAATAGACAACCATCTCCGCAGCACTCCATCAATCAGGCCTTTATGGTAGAGAGCTAGACAGGCTGCTGCCTGAAGGACTCTGAGAGCATAAGGGAAAACATTTAGTTTGATTAGACCAATATTTCACTATTAGGCCTAAATGCCAAGTGCTACGGCTGGTGAAATCAATTGACTGCTCATTACCTAGTTAATACCATCCTTACGGTGAAGCATGGTATTGGGAGAATCATGGTTTGGGGATGCTTCTGAGCAGTAGGAACCAGGAGACTGGACAGGGTTGAGGGATGAACGGAGCAAAATACCAAAAGGTCCGTAATGAACCTGATCGAGCGGGCACAGGACCTCAAATGGTGGTGAAGATTCTTCTTTCAATATGACAACGACCCAAAGCACACAGCCAAGACAACATTGGAGTGGCTTTGGGACAAATCTGAATGGCCCAGCCAAAGCCCGGTCATGAACCACATTTTGTGTGTGGGGAGACCTGAGAATTGCAGCTTACTGACAGTTCCCAACCATCAGACAGAGTTTGAAAAAATCAACAAGAAAGAATGGAAGAAACTGCCCAAATCCAGGTGTGCAACACCTGTGGAAGCCTAACCAAGCATGGGTACAGATCTGTGACCAACAGCAATTTTACAAAGTAAAGAATAAATGGTCTAAATACTTACACTATCGTTCAAAGTCTTGGGTCACAAGTTTGGGGTCACTGTTTTTGAAAGAAAAGCAAATTTCTAGTCCATTAAAATAACATCAACTTGATCACAAATACAGTGTAGACATTGTTAATGTTGTAACTGACTATTGTTACTGAAAATGTCTGACTTTTAATGGAAATCTATGAAGGTGTACAGAGTCCCATTATCAGCAACCATCACTCCTGTGTTCCAATGGTACGTTGTTTGCTAATCCATGTTTATCATTTTAAAAAGCTAATTAATCATTACAAAACCCTTTTGCAATTGTTTGCACAGCTGAACACTGTTGTACTGATTTAAAGAAGCAATAAAACTGGCCTTCTTTAGAATAGTTGAGTATCTGGAGCATCAGCAATTGTGGGTTTGATTACAGTCCTAAAATGGCCAGAAGCAAAGAACTTCCTTCTGAAACTCGTCAGTCTATTCTCAGTAGCGGCCGGAGTTTGCAGAGGCCGCTGAAGAGCTTGAGGCCCCTCCCCAAAAACCCCCTCAAAATGTACAGTTAGGTCTGAAAATAATTGGACACTGACACAAGTTTTGTTATTTTGGCTGTTTACCAAAATAAATTCAAGTTACAGTTAAATAATGAATATGGGCTTAAAGTGCAGTCTCTCAGCTTTAATTTCAGGGTATTCACATCCAAACTGGATGAAGGGTTTAGGAATTACAGCTCTTTAATATGTCTTGATGACATCTGAAAGCGCATCATGAAAAGAAACACTGAGAACCTCACTTTCCAAAATCCTCCTATCCAACTATGGTAGTTAGTCTGTATAAGACTTTTCTTAAAGATAATTTTGTCTAGTCTCGTTTTTGTCAACCAAAATTGTGTTATTGTAAAAGTATTTTTCGTTTCTTCTTTTTTTTCTGTTTCTATTTAGTCAGTTATTGTCTCGTCAACTGCCACTGAAAAATAGGTATTTAACAAATATTTTTGTCACTATTATTGTTGACGAAATTAACACTGATGCCGTGAAAGGCTGGTTGCTGGTGAAGACATGCTGCTGCAAGCTACCGGCAGCGGCAGTGTTTTGTCTGTGGAGGTTCTGATGATGGCTTCCTCTCTGGCTTGTCTATCAAAACGTAATGATTAGCAATTTTGAAAGCAGCGTAATGCACGTAAGATATGCAAAGGCCATTGTTGCGAGATTCAAGGATTTTGAGACTCTTTAGCCTCCTTTTCGACTGGAAGGGGGATAAAGATCTGTTATGTAGCCTACTTCACGGGACTCCTTTACTTTGCATACAACTCATGGGCTCTCAACGAGCGGAGTTTTCTCAACCTCAAGGTTTTTTGCATTTTGCGTTTATTTATTTTTTTTATATAAGCCTAGCTTATTTTTTGCTATGCAAGGCAGGGCCTTGGGGTGTTGGGGCTCCCCCACCTCGCGGTGGCTGCGGGGGTTTCCCAGCCGCAAGTGTCTATTCTTGTTCTGAAACATGAAGGCTATTCCATGTGAGAAATTGCCAAGAAATGCTGTGTACTTCTCCCTTAACAGAAGAGTGCAAATTGGCTCTAACCAGAATACAAAGAGGAGTGGGGGGCCCCGGTGCACAACTGAGCAAGAGGACATTAGTGTCTAGTTTGAGAAACAGATGCCTCACAGGTCCTTAACTGGCAGCTTCATTAAATAGTACCCGCAAAACACCAGTCTCAATGTCAGCAGTGAAGAGGGGACTCCGGGTTGCAGGCCTTCTAGGGTTGCAGGCCTTCTAGAGTTGCAAAAAAAAAGCCATATCTCAGACAGGCCAATAAACAGAAAAGATTAAGATGGGCGGACACTGGACAGAGGAAGATTGGGAAAAAGTCCAAGTTTGAGGTGTTCGGATCACACGGAAGAACATTCAAGTTTTGTGAGACGCAGACCAAATGAAAAGATGCTGGAGGAGTGCTTGACGACATCTGTCAAGCATGGTGCAGGCAATGTGATGGTCAGGGAGTGCTTAGGGTGGTGGTAAATTGGGAGATTTTTACAGGGTAAAAGAGATCTTGAAGAAGGAAGAGAAAGTTTGAAGGACACAATTATTATTTCAATTAAAAATATTTTTTTCTAACCTTGTCAATGGCTGTTTCCTATTCATTTGCTATTTTTCCTATTCAAACTCATTTAAATTATGTTTTCATGGAAAACAAGGACATTTCTGTGACCCCAAACTTTATGTTTTCAATAAATTGGCACAAATTTCGAGTCAAGTACGCCAAACCACAAAACATGAATCAGGTCATCAAATACATTTTTTAGGTAACACTCTGTATGCTGGAGATGAATGCAGTTGGATTCTTTAAGTAAGAGTTGCCATGCCAGCCAGTGCCACTTAAACCAATCCACCACACCCCCCACATGCCCCCTTCACTAGTCCTGTTGTTGTGCAGCGAATGCCCTTATTGTCCTGGTAACCTTTGTCTCCTGGAGTTCCCAGGCTCTGGTGATGGCACAGATCCCAGATATGGTCGGGGTGGAGAAAGAGGGAAAGTTTCTCAGGAGACCGAACACAAACAGTTATGGAGTCTCTCTTCTGATCCAAATTTCCAGCAGTCCCTTAAGGCCCAGGCCAGGGTCTTCCAAACTTCCTGCTGCTGTTGGGAGAGGGGTAAAGGACTGCATTCAGGGTCCTTGGAGGGTAGAATCTGGGACAATGGATTTGTTTAGCTGTAATTAACAAGCTTATTTTAATCCTTCTTTTCTGAACGGGGTTTGGGAGAGTTGGAAAATTAGGGAGTGTCATCCAAACTAATTCTGCTTAGAAAGGTTTGGCCGTATGGCTGTTACACAATGAGATCACAATCTATTTGTTTTTATTTAGTTTTTTGGGACAGAAGAATTACGGAGTATCACAGTATATTGAAAGTAAATTTTCAAGCAATTTAAGTGGAATTTGTAGGTCTGATGTAAAATAAATTTTTAATAACATACTTTACATTTGTTTTGATCCTGTCACATTAAATTGTAAAATATTTATTGTGCTTTTGGGTTTAGTTTCAGATTTTCCTGGTTTTTTTTATTTGGTGTATTTCACACTCAAAAACTCTTGGTGATGAAGGCCTTAATTATGATTTATAACAATTAGATTTTCATTACTTTTTGTAACTGTAGGTGTTTGCATGCTTGTGTTAAACAGTGGTTATTCTTGAAAAAGATTATTATCTTTCAATAGATCATTTCAAATGTGATTATTCTGCAGTGCTATGTGTTTAGGAAACCCCAGAATCTACTTTTTATGCTACTGAAAGATATTAAAGAGGGCATTTTTGTGATTATTATTGTACTCTTGGCATGCATCTGCAGGGAATGATTTCAGTTAATGTTTCAATATTTTTTATGCAAAAATGTTCCAGTACGTGAGATATTCCCCGTTGAAACTTTCTTGCCGGTCCGTATATCAGTATACCCCCTGCCTTTAAACCCACTCTTTTTCGCTGTGGACCAGCTAATACTATTCCGGTCTTGTTCAGTAAGAGGATGGGAGTAGGAAACAAGTCTTATCATTTGTTTAAAATTCAGTGTTGTAAATGTCAGAGGCAATTGCCATATAAGCTGCTTATAACATTTTTGCGAAAACAAAAATATAAGAATCCCAATGGCCAGTTTATTAGGTACACCACACTATATCATCTTTGGGATGAGATGGATCACGGGATTAAAATACTCTCATCTAAAATGCAGCATATGTGTGATCAGCATGGACAAACATCCCTATATGTATCTTTCCGAAATATTTTAGAATCAATTCCCTGAAAAAATCTGGGTGCTATGGGTTTCTGACACCGGTACTTGATGGGTGTACTTAATAAACTGTCCCACTCAGTGTATGCATGTTATACAGCCAATTTAGGAAAATGCAAAGACGGTGGTGGGCATGACTTTAAAAATAGAAGAGACATTTCAATTTGTGTATTGTGTAAAATTACTTATGTTAAACCACCTCTAATGGCATGTTAACATTTTGGGGAAACTTTTTGGGAAAACACTTCTAGCAGAAGACTTTATCACTATTATCACATTAGCATTATCACAGCTAACAAAAATGGTCTACTCCCTCCATGTTTTCTCAAAGGGAAAGCAGAAGGCAAAACTTGTTGTAAACAAGTCTTATCATATGAAAATAGTATTTGATCATTCTGTATATCATTTTATAGCCCTGCCCTACCACCATGCTGGTCTGTTTTCTCCTTGACCTCTGTATTTGTGACCTTAAATATTTCGACAGGAAGTTCAGACCGCAATTCCCTTAATTCCCTGAGTATGATTAAACCCATGCTATGTTGCAAAGAGGACTGTCTACAATGTGACACATCTTGGATGTCTGTTTATTATTCTCTAGTGCAGTGAATTAGAGCATGTTAAATCATTCTCACAGGAAATTATAGAACAAGGCTAGCTTTTTTGTACTCCTTTATTTCTATCACTCCTTTCCCACACTTATCCTCTCATCCCCTCTCTCTTTCAATGGGTTTCACTTCCTTTATTTTAAGGAGCCACATTCCTGAGTTGCTCACTGGTGTTCTATGCCAGATCCTTGTGGGTGTGTGTGTGTGTGTGTGTGTGAGACAGTCAAGATGTGTGTATGTGTGTGTCAGGATGTGTGTCTGTGCATGTGTGCCAGGATGTGTGAGATCACATACAGAACCACAGAGATGAGATTACCACAGGGTTGCAGTAATACTAAGTGGAAATGTGTTTCTGTGCTTGAGGACGGCTTTAGTGATCCAGCTGATAAATCAGATAATATGTGTCAGGAAAAGCCCTTTTTCCCATCTACTCAATCACTCCAGTACACTAGAGCCAAACTTAGTGTCACTGTAATCCACAGCCCAACAGGTGCTTATATTGTACTACACTGCTCAAAGAAATTCAAATTAAGACAAAATTAACACTTAAATCACACATCGGGTCTTGATGAACGAAATATATAAAAAATTGCAATCTTTACTGTACATTGTGTAATTTGTGAAACGCAAAACTAGAGAACAATCAGTCAGGAAGGATAAGGAGAGAGCAATTGTCTGTGGCCACCACCTGCAAAACCATTCCCTTTTTGGGGGTTGTCTTGTTGTTGCCTCTCCAGTGTACCTGCTGTCACTTCCATTTGCCTCCGAAACAGGTGACATTGATTCACAATTGCTTATGCTTCCTAACTGGACAGATTGATATAACTGTAGTTTTATTGACTTGGTGTTACAGTATACTGTGATGATTGCGTGTTCCCTTAATTTATTTGAACTGTGTATATAAAAGTATGTGTAAATGGCCGATTTCTAGTATTCGTCTTTTTTTATATAGTAGTCTTTTTTCAAGTCTGAAACCTAACATTAAACCTAACCCTAAACTAACATTTAAACCAAAAAGTAAATTTTTTGTTTTTTGACGATGAAGACATTTTAACTTCATGGCTATGAAATGTAGTGGGAAACCATCCCTCAGGCATGTAAAGGTTTTTTTCTGTCTGCTCCAGTCGAAGGTGTCCCAGCGGCAGCAGAGGATGATAAAAAACAGAGAGTCAGCATCTCAGTCCCGGAAGAAGAAAAAGGAGTATCTACTGGCGCTGGAAGCCCGTCTCAAGATGGCGCTGTATGAGAATGAGGCGCTCAAGAATGAGAATGGCACCCTAAAGAAACAGCTGGAGGGACTGCTGTCAGAGGTTCGTTAGGATACACAACGCATTGTAATTGACTCTCACATACTGTAAAGCTTATAAAAATGTTTCTGGGCCTGGACAAAACAAAAGAACGTGTCATGTAATCCAATGATGCACTTTCTGTACCTGTAGAACACGGTTCTGAAGACCAGTGCTGGTAAGAGGCGGGCCGTGTGTCTCATGGTGGTGCTGGTATTCCTCATGCTCAACATGGGACCAATAGGGTGAGTCCAACAGTCTCAGTTTGAAACATTCTACTTGTCTTGTGCTCTTGCACACAATTTTTTTTTAACATTTAGGGGAGGGTCAATGATCCAGACTGACTTATCCACTTTTCAGACACAAAATGTGGAGCCTAAAAACAAATCAGTTAAGGTAGATTTGTACATCTCAGCATGTTGAAATCGAGCAATTGCCCACTAATGCCATTAAAACGGTTAGGCAGAGTTAGCCAGTGCATACCTATGGGAGAAGGGAAGTTCCACAATTAGAGTTTAAGGGCTACTGTATGTGGATGTGTCAAGGATGTGTTCAATTCAGAATTGAGTTGTGAATCCCTCATATTTCAATTGTTGATTTTCATCTCATGACTTCTACTATCCTTAACTGTCCTCTCCTGTCCTGTTTGGCTTCAGTGTTTTTGAAGGTGGCCAAGGTTCTAAGCTCCAGGCTGGCTCTATGCACAGCGGCAGACACCTGCTGGGCTTTTCTCCAGTGCCGGAGAGCCCATTGGACCCGGAAACCCTCGGGACCTCCTCTCAGACTGACAGGTTAGGAGCTCTCAGCAACTACAGTTCTGGGTGTGTATAAGTGTACTTCGAAAAAAAATGCCCATGCTACTTCTGAACGCAGACCTTGCTGTGTCATGTGTGGTCAACACATGCCTCCGCTCTGCACATGAACTATGATTTTGAAAAAAGACAACTTTTTGTTTGCTAGCCAGAGTGGATATGGACTGGATGTGATTTGTCAACTTTGCCCTGGGCTTGGCAAAGTTGACAAATGGCAGTACATTTTCAAGTCATGATTTATTGTTGATAATTTGCACTGGGCTCTGTAGGCCTCATCTGTTAATTTCAGTGAAGAAGGCTTTAATGTTTTTGCCCCCACCTTAGAAATAGACATTTTACTGCTCAGCTTTCATTGCCTCTCCTTCTTTCTTAACATCGCTGGTCTGTGCAGTGTCAGGGCTGATGCGTGGATCAGGTCATGTTTAATACAAAGAAATTCTCTTTGTATTAAAAGGATCATGTTTCATCCCTGTGCCATTAAGCCAGTACAGGCAGGAAGAAACACATTATCTGTAACTGGGGGGTTCACCCAACCAAACTAGCAGTCCTCAGTAGTTGGGGGGATAATCACACACTGCTACACACTGCTACACTCTTAATATAACTCCCCTAGCTTGGAGTTATGTTAAGACGTCCGTGTTCTGTCTGACGGAACCATCCACAGACCATTGAGAAATCGGATCCTCTACGCTTAGCGCTCTTTACCTTAAGCAGACTGACCGAGGAGGTGAATGAAACTCAAGAGGTGGTCATCATGGGCAACGTGGGCCTCAGTCTGCAGGTGGACAGCTCACAAAAAAGAAATCGCTCCGAGACAGCGACTTCAGTTGCCAGGAAATCATGTGTAATTTCTCAGAATCCGCAGCCCTGTTATTCTGTGTAATTGAATGACATTTGAGAAAGTGAAAGACTTACTGAGTACGTCTTACTGAGTGGCACTGTAATGAAAACAGAGCTACGTACGACTGTATCCAGTAGATCCACGCTGTCCATACCCAGATGTTATCACCACATGCCCCTCCTTCAAGAACACCGCCTCTCTCTTTGTAACGACTTCTCCAAAGCATCTGTACCCAATACACAGTTCTGCCTCCTAGTGTTACCTACCTATTCTTTAGCATATTCATGATATTCTTTGACTGTTTAGTCTGGCCTGTATTTCCATTATTTAGGCTCTGCTTGATACCTCACTCACTGTATTTCATCTGAGCTGTCGAGTTCGCAGTTTTCCATTTGTCTTTCCTCTGTCCCGTATCACAGCATCAGCAGATCTTGATCCCAGATTTATGTTATTGACAGCATGATCTCCAAGTTATCCCTGGTATTCTCGAGCTTGAGTTGACACACTGTGGACACATTGTATTGGACAGATCAGCACTGCAAAAGTCAGCATTAAAATTATGACTTGACGACCACCCACTGCCATCTTTGCACCCATTAGTGAGATCACAATGCAGCGCATATCACTGTTTTACAGCCTAGTCTGGTTTACTCTACGTACATATAGAATTTCACATGGGATTAATTACTTCCATGTTGAAGAGAAAAAAGAGCTCAGTTTTGTCTGGGAAGAAGCACTGTTCCATGGTCTCAGGGCTCAGGGAGGCCTTAGTAAGAAAAGGCAGTGTCATCACTGGATCGTCTCTTACTTGTTGTATCCAAGAGTCATTTTTTTTGTGCCTACCTTTTACCATCTTGGACCACAGCAGGACGTTTGTCACAGAAGCACATTTTTACAGTATGCGTTGCATTTTTGATATTGTTCTCTTTCTCTCTCCCTCTTAGTTCGGAGGATAAGGCTCTGATGGTGGTAAAAGAGGATCCTTTGTTCTTCGGAAACCCACCTCCCTGCCAACCGCCTGTCAACAGAACTAAGTGTATCAAGTCAGTATTGGTTTCTACAGGCCGTTTCACTCTGCCCCGTATCGCACATAGTGTAGATGATGTGAACTTTGGAAAAGTTTCCTTCATTGTCAACCTCTAACTCTGTTACACATTAGACCTTAAGACAGTGTAGACCAGTGGCGTCGTTAGGCCTGGGCTTCCGGGGCTATAGCCCCGGATCTTTTATGAATAGCCCCTGATCTCAAATTGACCAAAAATAGTATTAATAAAAAAATAGCCCCTTATCTATTCATCTATAATTCCGATCGCGCGTTATGACAACGTTGAAGTGTAGGCCGCTAGCGTGTACATCGAAATTTTCTGCATGTACATTCAAAACCCTGTACTTTCTGTCCCGGGCGGGGCGGGGCGGGGCGGGGCGGGCGGGGCGGGGGGGTGGGCTAAGCCCCGAATATGTTGTGATCCTAGCGACACCTCTGGTGTAGACAGTGTAAGACTTTGTAAACCTAGCCTCTGTAAATGCAGGGATGTCTTTTAAATGACTTGGGCTGTCACGATTATGACATTTTAGTTTAATTAATGTAGACAATTGTCACACAAATAATTGCGATTAATGATTTGTTTGTTTATATTGTTAATTTTATGCCGCTATTATAATGTAAGCTTAATAATATTGTAAGAATACACATAGTGATCCGGAGATTATTCTTCATATTTGTGGTGTTCGCACTTTTGATCGTCACCGTTGTAGAGCAAATCCGACAATTCGGCTCCTCCTAATAATTGCTTCATTTGGCTTAAAACCAAAATGTGCCCAGAGTGGTGCCGTTGTGTTCGGCTTTGGAACTACCACTAGATCCATGGTCTTAACGATTGCTCTACACAAAGCGCAACCGCAAAGCGACGATAATTAAATTTTCCTGCGCATCGTAACATTTCACCTCTCGCTCTGCTACACATATTATAGGCTAGTTATTTGAAATAGCTCATTCTAAAACTATTATGTAGGCCTTCCTAATGTAGCAAAACGTGTTTGAATGCGCAATGGATTAATTAAATTAAACATGTACAAGGACGATTCATTATATTTTCAAACATAGGCCTACAGTAAATATGCAATGGGACAACAGATATTTCTATATAGGCATTTTAATGCGCGTTATCTAATTAGAAAATATGGATGGATATGACAAAATTCAACTTACAAAATTTATAAAATATTTTACACACACTTGTTTTCTTTTGGCAACAAATAGGCAACTGAAACGCATTTGTCTATTAATTGATAATTTTGTGAAATTAATTAAGGTTGCATTGCAAAACAATTCTAAACTGGGTTTAAACATAATGAAATTAAGAAGCAAATAAGTTTCAGTAAATTATCTGCGCCTATAACTTTCCGCAGAGTTGACAAACGCTCTGCTGCACCCCTGGGCCAGACATCCTACCTGATTAAAACGGACATAATTCGCAATGTACTTGTTGAGACTTTTCTAACATCACCGTAAAACTCCCTTATTCAGATTGGAAATATGATTTTCAAATCTAAATATTGTGCAAAAACATTGTTGTCATAAAAATAATTGCAATCTGGCTCAAATTATCGCGATCAGGCAATTATGTAATAATTGTGATACCCCTAATGATGTCTAAACCACACGATTTTGTTAAGAAGTGTCCTTTACCGTTTTAGATCAATCAACACATTTCCTGAATGGCTGGATAGAAACCACATAAGGCTTGGATTATGCATGCTCTTTGATAATAAAAATATATTGATGGTCTACATATGGATTCTCTTGATCATTGCATCTAATAGGCTCTATGTTTTGACCAAATAGAGACTTTGTTCCTCTCATGTATGAAAATACACTGCTCAAAACTAATTAAGGGAACATTGAAATCACACATCGGGTCTCAATGAATTACATTTATTAAAGATCAAAATCTTTACTGTACATTGTGTAATTCGTGGAGAACAAAATGTCTAACAACAGTCAATGGAAATCAAAATCACCGACCGATTGAGGGCTGGATTCAAAATCACACCGAAAAATCAGTAAGTAAACAATTGACATCACAGGCTGTTCCAACTTGTGTGAATTTCATCACGCAACTCATTATGTGACTCATTAGTGGGTATGGCACCCACGTGCCTGTATGCACTCCTGACAACGTCTGGGCATGCTCCTGATGAGACGGCGGATGGTGTCCTGGGGGATCTCTTCCCAGACCTGGATCAGGGCATCAGTTTGCTCCTGGACAGTCTGTGGCGCTACTTGCCGGCATCAGATGCACCGATACATAACGTCCCAGAGGTTCTCAATTGGATTGAGGTCTGGGGAATGTGAGGAACTGCCTGCACACCATGGCCACATGAGGCCAGGCATTGTCCTGCACCAAGAGGAACCCAGGGCCCACTGCACCAGCGAAAAGTCTGACTATGGGTCTGAGGATTTTATCCCGGTACCTAACAGCTGTCAGGGTACCGTTGGCTAGCACGTGGAGGTCTGTGCGACCCTCCAAGTATATGCCGCCCCTGACCATCACTGACACACCGCCAAACCGGTCATGCTGGATGATGTTGCAGGCAGAATAACGGCGTCTCCAGACTCTTTCACGTCTGCCACATATGCTCAGTGTGAACCTGCTCTAATCTGTGAAGAGAACGGGGCACCAATGGTGGACGTGACAATTCTGGTGTTGTCTGGCGAATGCCACTCGAGCTGCACAGTGCTGGGCTGTGAGCACAAGTCCCACTAGAGGATGTTGGGCCCTCATGCCACCGTCATAGATTCTGTTTCTGACAGTTTGGTCAGAAACATGCACACCACTGGTGGTCATTTTGTGGCATTGCTCCTGTTCCTCATCACAAAGGAGCAGATACCGGTCCTGCTGCTGGGTTGATGCCCTTCTACGGCCCTGTCCAGCTCTCCTCGTTTAACGGCCCGTCTCCTGGTATCTCCTCCATGCTTTTGAGACTGTACTGGGAGACACAGCAAACCTTCTTGCGACGGCACGTATGGGTTTGTCATCCTGGAGGAGCTAGACTACCTGTGCAACCTGAATGGGCTGCAGGTACTGCCTCATGCTACCAGTAGTGACAAGGACACTAGCAAAATGCAAAACTAGAGGAAAATCAGTCAGGAAGGATAAGGAGAGAGCAAATGTCTATGGCCACCACCTGCAAAACACTTTTCCTTTTTGGG
Organism: Esox masquinongy; assembly: GCA_016801175.1. NCBI lineage: Eukaryota > Metazoa > Chordata > Actinopteri > Esociformes > Esocidae > Esox > Esox masquinongy. The sequence continues at coordinate 137,032 of JACXGI010000323.1, forward strand.
GATTGTGTTGCTGTTGCCTCTCCAGTGCACCTGTTGTCACTTTCATTTGCACCAAACAGGGGACATTGATTCTCAATCACTTATGCTTCCTAACTGGACAGATTGATATCCCTGAAGTTTAATTTAATTGGTGTTATGATTACGTGTTCCTTTAATTTTTTAATCACTGTCATGTTTACGTATTCCCTTAATTTTTTGGAACAGCAGTGTATATGCTGCCAATACTGTAAGTCGCTCTGGATAAGATCTACTAGGGCTGCACAATTAATCGAAATATAATCGAAATAGCGATATTGACATGTGCAATATCCAAATCGTCAACTTAAGCGACTTTCAGCCCCAAAAACGTGAATGATATGCGCTTCACGCGAGGCAACGGGCATGCATCTTAGGACCGTAATTGTTTTTCTTGCAGGTGCTGTAGGTATTTCGTAGATTATTTGAATACCTGGACTAATTTTCTTTAAATACTTTATGGTTTTTTAATGTTAGTTTGAGTTAACACTGCAACTGCAAGCGAAGACATCTGCTTCAAGTTAGCGAGTGGCACCAAGATATTGTCCCACATACACAACAACATGGTTGCTAAAAGTTTCGGCTTCAGTGTCTGTGTCTACAAACTTAATATGGGAGAAAATATACCTCAAGAATTGAGAAATTTTGCCTAACCAGCTATGGCAACGGCACAAACTTAGCAAACGCCATTGCATTAAATGAGCAGTTAAACTATAGTTCGACACAGGCTGCACCTTCAAATTCATGCAAGTGTAAAATAGAAAACACTGAACTTTAACTCGATTTTTATTCAGTTTAATAGCACATTATGTAGGCTATGATCTGAGTATATAAGTGAGATTATTTACACTGTTTACACCATGTTTGAAAATCGCAAATCATAACAGTAATTGCAATATTTGTCATAGAAATCGTGATTCAATATTTCATCCAAATCATGCAGCTCTAGCGTCTACTAACTGGCTGAAATGCAACTGTTGTCTCAAAATAGGCACGTTATTGTTGAATGTAGTTGACAGTAGTGTAGTGACAAACAATAGTGCAGTTTTGGCGAGATTCATTCTGAAGAAATGTTTGGATACCTCTGGCATAGCTGAACAGGCAGAGGGTTGGACAGCCAGTAAAACCTCTTCCAGTCTCAGGTGTTTAAATGTATGTGTTATTTATTGATTCTGTTGACAGACTGAACCATGAGCTGCGAGGCTGGGTCCATCGGCATGAGGTGGAGAGGACCAAGTCAAGACGCATGACCAACAGTCAACACAGAGCCACTAGAGCTATCTCTGTAAGTACTGGAGCTTTATGCTGCTGTAGCATCCTATGCGTACACACAAACATACACTAGAGAATGAACAATAAATTGGCCTGCCATTACATCAGGCCTCTTCTAGTCTGTTGGCCAGTGGTCCATGACAATTGTCACCACCGATGTCCCCTGTTATAAGGCAGCCTTAACCAGGATTTGTGTGTCAAACTGCTGTGCATGCTACAGATTGCACCATGCCAATGGCTCATTGTTGCCAGCAAGCTTTTCCTCTGCTTCCTAACTGCTAATACTTTACAGAATTTAGCTAGCACAGTTTATAGAAATGTAACCTGTTAAAATGGACTAATTTGTGAACCAATGTCCATACAGGCTACAACAATACCTTTCTCTAATAAAATACCTTCAGTAAATTCTAAGAAAGCTATCTTTGCGAGCTTCATTACATCTGACGCTAACATTAAATAGCATACCTTTTTGTGATAATATGTAAAATGTGCCTGTATCGCTTTATTAGAAGCATGTGATAATAAACATCCGAAAGCTGGTTTGATCACTTAGCTTTTTCAAATCAGGGTGCAAAATGCAACTAAAGATTGCATTGATTTAGCCAGAATAGTAGCATATCTGGTAGAGAAGTACAACGACACTTCTGTCTCAAGCATCCTAAATAATGTCATAGACTCACAATTTTATGAATTATTTTTAAATTGAAGGACAAACAAATGGTAATGTCAGTTCATGGGATGTTTTTCAGTCTTTCAGATTTCTTTTACATCCCTCCCTCCACTCACACACTGTCTCTCTCTGTCTGTGTCATTATTCGGGTGACTGAAATCCACAGTCTTGGGAAAGTAAACACAACTGTTAGAGGAAGGCATTTAGCAATCACTTTGCCCTCGCTCTCGTACGCTTTGTTTACCTTACCACAATGAACAAAGCCCACATCTAAACAGACTTCTGTCAGCCCATGATGGGTGAATCAGTTGTCCCTGGACAATCCTGTACTCCAGTCCTCACTCGCTCCAGTCCTCAGAGGCACTATGTTTCCGTGAACTGAGACTTTTATTTTCACGGGCCCCTATCCACTTTTGTACAAGCACAATTAGCATGCATTCAGATCAGAGTTAGGTTTTCTGAAGAATGAGACAGGTTTTCCTTTTACGGATCCTCTATCCTGATAAATTCTGTGGTCTCTGCCGATGACAACCATATCCATAACACAATGTTATCTCCACAATACTTGAGCATGCAGAGGTTTTCAATATGTGCTGTATTTTCTATATGTAAACATGTTTTTTTAAATTTAGGCCAGAGATGTAATGTGTTTAGTGTGATGTCTTGCAGTATAGGTAACACCTCTGCTGCAGACAGAATGGATGACTGGGAGTGTATTTTGTAACACATGTTCGGAGTGAAGATGTGTTACTGAGCCATTTGTATTGAATTGTTTTAGTGGCAGAATCATGCTTGTCACTGGCAGAGTTTGTTAGCATTAAAATAAGTAAAGGCTAATAATGTTAACAAAGCACTTGTGAACTTGCCACATCCCATCTTAGAAAACCTGCTATGGTCTCTATCTGAACCCCTCTGATTAGCCTATTATTCAAGCCATTATTGGAGGGACAACCACAGACAGGGCAGAAACAATGGGGACTAGCTTATTATGTGCATGCATTTTCCACCTCATTTATATTTAAGCCATTTAGCATACACCATTGTCCTGTAGTAGTGCATATGTTTTCATACATTTTAGTACTGGCCCTTTGTGGGAATCAAACCCACAACCCTGCCGTTGCAAGCTTCAAGCTCTTACTGTGCTAAAGTGTCAAATCACTTGTTAGTCATGATAGCTGTCTAGCTACTGTAATCAAGATCCTTATGTTGATAACAGAATTAGTGCAAAACTGCTGGACATGAAATCAAATGCGCCATTTTCCTAAATTGATTATTGATTATACTCTTGTACTCACATTTTAGTGCATTCTAGCCAGGAGTAGCCTGTAGCTATAGCTTTCTAGGCAAATGGACACAGACAAAAGAAAGGCTATGGCCATTGCAATAAATCCACTAAAGTAAGTAGTTCAGAAAGAGAGATACCTTTGACAGTAAGCCTGAAATATCTTTCACGATTATCTCTACCAAAATGAATTCATGACTAAGTAGCGTAATATATCATAGGCCTGAGCATGGAAGAGCGAGTAGAGGGAATGGATTTATTTGTATTTCTTGAATTAGATAGCTATATGGATAAGCAGATTCATCTTAAAGTAGTAGGCAATTGGCTATCAAATGAAAAAATGTTTCATCCTTTTCAAGGTAACTGTCTTCTGTTGTTATAGAATGCTGCAATTAATTGACTGGGTGTTGTTGCTATAGAATGTAATATGTCCAGAATGTTTAGAAGTTCTTTTCAAATGATCTTATAAAATTCAGATAATTCTTGAAGAGCAAATGCATAAATAATATTTTTTGGGAGACAAATATGCTTATGCGGCCTGCCTAAGGAGTAATACGGCAGACTGTCCTGAATGCCTGAGTGAGTTTATAATGCTTTAATGTTGCTTAGTGGTTCATCAATAAGCTGCACTTCAGTTTTTTCCCCCCTGTATTTTACCAAACACAGGAAAGTTTTACTCTTTAAAATAAATGATCTTGCACATGTCTGTTTAGTTTTTAGCTATTTGTTTGGAGGTGTTGAAACCTAGTTGTTTCCCCAAGCCTTTGATTGTAAGGTTTTAATGAGTCCAATTCATTAACACTAGCCCATGAGGGCCAAGCCTAGCTCTCACAGGAACTAACTTGAATTGCGGCAGGTAGAGATGTCATTTGTCAGAGGAAGCCGAGTGCCTGGCTGAACCCCATTTTGAGGTAGAGATGGTCTTGCTGTACTTTTAGAATATCACCTAACTCTTTTCTGGATGACGGAGGTGTAATGGAGTCTGTAGGGCCCAGGGAGCTTGTCATTTATTTATTTGGGATGCCGTCATGAAAGCACATGCTATACATACAACGCAAATGCATCCATTAGTGGTAGTTTTCAGTCGTTTGTTTTCCTTTTCCACACACTGACTCACTCCCTCTTTTTATTCCTGCAGAAAGAGGATAAGAAGTCTGAGGTGGGCCAAGTTGTTACCGTCCAATACGCAGACTCTACAGAGGAAAAGTGAGTGAAGAATTTTATATTCTGTATCTAAAATCTACAGATTTTTCTACTGATTTAAAAAATTGCTTTATTTAGGAATGTAATGTACAGTGACTTTAATGAGTGACAATATTCCAGTGTTCAGACCGTTAACCTTTCAGTCAACCAGTTATCCATCTGATTTTTTTTCCTGCTGGTTCTTGTAGTTGCCCTCTTGGATCAACCTGAAGGATTTGTGAGGAGTTTTTGGCCCCATTTCCCCATTTGTAAAACTGATCATAAAACAACTACAGATTCTTCAGGATGCCGTACCTAGACAATCCTTAAAAAAAACTTGACTTCTTGTAGTACAAGATGTGTTTTTGTTTGAAATCTTAACATGGCATTTTCTATTTGTGCCCCAGAGGACTTGTAATGTTTCTGTTTGCAATTATACTTTATTTTGGTCTTACATTTTCCTCATGCTTTTGACTTTCCCACACTTCTAAATCATGTTGATGGCCAACCAGCCACTCTGGGCCAAACCGTTAACCTTGATTCTGACAGACTAAAGAGAAAGTAGATAATGACTTGGATGCACAAATATGGTCCTCAGACTGAAGCTTGTATATTTTGGTGCTTACTGAACTTTACATATTTGCGCTTTGTTATCTTTTGAAGTCATAAACCCCTTTTCAGTAAAATGACATCAATATATTCTTCTTATCTTATTCCCAGTTAATTTGTATTGTGCGGCAACATGCTAATGTTTGATTAATCATTTGCAATAAAAAGTAAGTGAAGCCAAAACGTCAACTGCATGTTAATAGAGATGGTTTTCTGTTGTTCCATCCTCCACAGACTTCCAGGTAGTGAGCTACAGGTCTACTACGCACCTCACCGCACGTACAACGACTTCTTTGACGAGATCCAGCGTCGTGGAGACACATTCTACGTGGTATCTTTCCGCAGGGTGAGCTTCAAAAGACTTTAGAGTTGTTTATTCCTAAGAAATTTGTATTTCAGATATGGAAACCCCTGATTGAATACAGACGGATTGACATAAGAATGATTAATAACATCTAAAAAGAAACCACAAATGTATTTTCTGCTCTTCTCGGCCGGTCTGTGTGCCCCTGACTATTTTTCTTGGATAAAAATTCTAATGCAGAGAGCAAGAGAAGACTGATATGACTTAGTATGACTTTGTGATGCAAATAGTTTGCTTAGCTTGTTTCATAAAGTTTTAAATATACTGCCCCATAATTAAAGCAACTGTTCTCTGAAATCAAGCAGGGTGCAGCTGCTTTGTAAAAAAAACTCATGATGATAGTTGCTAGTTAGCCAGAAAGTTACTCAACACCAGTTGCAAGTTAGCATGCTTTTGTTGGAACATAATACTTGTCATGTGTGCTGCACTGGTTAGCAGCATTCCTATTCCCTTTTCACATGAAGTTTGACTGACTGGCTCCGCTACATTAGCCGGCTAGCTAGCGTTAGCTGACCACACAATTTTTTTACCTGTCAGACTTCTGCTACTTACTGAAGCAAAACACTGTTGCTAGATAAAAAATAAATACAGTATGACTTCTTCATCAAACCCTTACCACAATTGAATTGTTGGATCATGCAAACAACAGTTTGCCATCTGTTTCTCTGCGGAGAGGGATATCTGATTAAAAAAAGTATTCAGATGGTTTGCCATGACACTCAAAATGGATCTCAGATGTATCCTGCTTCCATTGATCATTTCTGATGTTTCTACAACTTGAAATGGAGTCCACCTGTGATAAATTCATTCAACTGATTTAACATGACTTGAAAAGACACAAACTTGTCTTTATAAGATCGCACAGTTGACATTGTATGTCAGAGCAGAAACCAAGTCCGGAGGTTCAAGGAATTGTTTGTAGAGCTCAGAGACAATATTGTGTCGAGGCACAGCTTTGGGGAAGGGTATCAAAAATGTCTTCAACATTGAAGGTCCCCAAGAGCACGGTGGCTTCCATAAACCTTAAATGGAATAAGTTTGGAACCACCAACACTTCACCTATAGCATGACAACCCATTTGAAAATTGCCAAAAGGCACCTAAAGGACTCAGCGGGCTGTCATGTGCCTTTTCCTGAAGAGTGGCTTCAATCTTGTCACTGTACTATCCATATATGAATGTTGGAGTGCTGCAAAGATGGTTGCCCTTCTAGAATGTTCTCCCAAACAAGAACTCTGGTGCTGTGTCAGATTGACCATTGGGTTCTTGGTCACCTCCCTGACAAAGACCCTTCTCCTCCAATTGCTCAGTTTGCCCGGGCAGCCAGCTCTAGAAAGATTCTTGGATAATGGATCCCACTGTGTTCTTAGGGCCCTTCAATTCTGTATTTTTTGGTACCCTTCTCAAGATCTGTGCCTCAATACAGCTCTGTCTTGGAGCTCTACAGACAATTCCTTTGACCTCATGGCCTTGGTTTTTGATCTGACATGCACTGTCAACTGTGAAAACTTATATGGACAGGTGTGTGCCTTTCTAAATCATATCCAATCAATTGAACTTACCAGGAGTGGACTCAACTTGTAGAAACATCTCAGGGATGATCAATGGAAACAGAATGCACTAGAGCTCAATTTTTTTAAGTGTCAAAGCAAAGCCTGTAAGTAAATGGGATAGTTCTGTTTTTATTTTTAATAACTATGTACTAAACTTTTTAATAACTAAAATTTCTAAAATGCTTGGTCATTATGGGGCATTTTGTGTAGATTCATGAGGGAAAAATTGCAACATTTTAATAAATTTTAGAATAAGGCTGTAACTTAACAAAATGTGGAAAAAGTGAAGATCTATGAAGACTTTCCAAGTTCACTATACAGCTCTGGAAAAAATTAAGAGACCACTGCTAATTTTTCTTAAATAAGCATCTCTACATGTATGGCAGCCATTCCATTCCAGTGTCTATTAAATTCAAACACAGGCACACCTCATTTTACTTAATGAGGTACTGATTAGGTGATTACCTGAACCAAATCTAATTTAACAAGGAAAAGTATAAAAACCACTGCTGTGGTCATCACTATCCTCTTGCAATAGGACCAGCTGGATGGCAAAAACTGTGCAAGTAGTACCTCAAGAGTAATTTGAATAAAAAATTAACTATTAAGCATGACAAAAAAGTTGAAAAGAAAAGCATTCAGTGAGGAAAAGAAGGGTTCAATTCTGGCTTTACTGGCAGAGGGATACAGTGAGCGTCAGTTTGTTTCCATCCTGAAAATTTCAAAGACGGTGGTTCATAAGAACAAGGTCAAGCAAAAGACATTGGGGACAACAAAGCTACAGACTGGCAGAGGGCGAAAACGACTGTCCACTGACCGAGATTACCGTCAACTCATTCGAATGTCACTCAACAACCGTAGGATGACATCAAGTGACCTACAAAAAGAATGGAAAACAGCAGCTGGGGTGAAGTGCACGGCGAGGATGGTACAAAACAGGCTCCTAGGGGCAGGGCTGAAGTTGTGCAAAGCTAGAAAAAAGCCCTTCATCAATGAGAAGCAAAGAAGAGCCAGGCTGAAGTTTGCAAAAGTCCGTATGGATTGGACCGTAGGGGAATGGAGTAAGGTCATCTTTTTTCCAGAGCTGCATATATGCAGTTCTATTTATTCATTTGTATCCATTAATTTTTACAATCCTCTCACACTGCATTTGTTGACTGTTATTCTATGTAGACATTGCTCCAGTGTTCCCAAGGGCACTGTAGACTGTCATATGATTTATAAATGAGGATAGTTGAAATTATGATCTCTCCCACTGGGGATAGAGTGACAGGTGTAATCTAGCGATTACCTTGGTACCAATGTTGGTGTGGATGGGGTTTTACTGTTGTTTTGTTTGTTTTTGTAGATATTTTAGATGGTATATTCCCATTCAGTCTCTCACTCTGTATAACAAACATGAAGTCTTTAGTCTTTACAGACACACAACCTGAGTAAGAAATTCAGTCACACCTTTTAAGTCCAGTGAGGGCTCAAGTTGATCTGGAAGCCCTGGTATACAAGTGATTAAAATCAAGGCTTATCCCCCTAACCATGTTGATTCCTCCACCCTCTGATTCCCGTTTTATCGGTGATGCAGGGATTAAAAGGGTTGGTATCATGAAGTTGTCTAAAGAGTGGTGAATCCTGCTATTGGGCTAGGTTTCCCTCAGTGCCACACAATTTTTCTTTAACATGATCAGGGAATCCCCAGCTGATCCATCACGATTTGATTGCTTGTGCAGCGGAAGCGTCAGAGCATGTCCGGGTGGACCCACACATTCCCTCAGTGTCTCTCCCCTCTCAAAGTAAACTGAATCAGCTGGGTTTTCCTGCCTCTGGCCTCAGCTTTGTCTTTGATTTTCTGGATGAGTTGAACCTGTTTGCTCCAGTGGGATACTCCCTGGAGATGAGAAGCTAACTTGCTAGCTACCTACGGTTATATACTCATATGCATTTCCCCTGGTGGATCTGATCCAGGATAGACAGCATGCATTTTGAGAGTCTGTCATTGATTCTTGTGGGCCCCCTTTCATCCATCTGTTTGATGGGAATCTGTTGTAAATGTTGGGGCGTGAGGACTTAGTGAATCCTGTTACTGTAGTAACAGGATAGTCTGTAACCCTGGTTATCTGAATGCAGGACCTAAATCAATCAGAATGTGCTTAGATTCTAGCCTAGAATGATTACAGCACTTAAAATGCCAGGCTTCTTGGTCAACTTAAAGCCTTATCATTGGCCTTGAAAGGCATAATTGAATTTTCTATTCAGATTGTGCGTGTGTGAAGGCGCATTTGTTGTACCACGCTTTTTCCTTCAGGAAACCAGGGTTAAAGACCCTGATCCAAATGTTTTTTTTGTCCTGGTGATTATTTTGGGATTTGTTTGCTGTGATTTGTCTGCTTTTTCCCAGCAGTGGGGAAGAGATGGGTGTTAGGAGAGGGTGGATGGAAAATTGGGTGGGGTTGAAAGCGGTTGGAAAAAGACATTCCTGTAGCATGAATTGATATACAGTTGTATGCCATTAAATCACGTGGGGGTATGTGAAAACGTGATTTAACATTTTATTGATAGATTAAGCCTGTGGCTATTTCAAAGGACATACAAGGATGTTTTCTAGGCATATGTTGGATGTAGGCTATAACTTTCAGTTTTAACTTAGGATATGCATTGGCCTCAAAGTATTCTGACCCCTTTACTTTCTTCGCATTTTATTGTGTTGAAGAATTAGTATGTAATTAAATTTATTTTTTACCATCAATGTATACACAAAACCCATTATGACATAGTGAAAACACATTTTTTGAAATGTGTGCCAATTTATTGAAAATGAAAAGTAAGAAAATATTTTATATACATAAGCATTCATACCCTCTGTCATGACACTCTTGAGCTCAGATGCATCCTGAGTCCTTTCCTCATCCTTGAGATTTCTCTAGAACTTGGACTCCACCAGTGGCACATTCAATTGATTGGGCAGGATTTGAAAAGGCACACATCCAGAGCATAAAAGTAACAACAGCCCCCTAAAATGTATTGGCGGGTAGAATGTTTGTTTCAGTAGCCACTCTTTCACTGGGGCTCTTTACAATGCATGTTTCAATCTTTTAGGATGTAAAAAACACTAGTCAAATGTGTATATATGCATCTAATAAACATATACTATGAATATTTTCCAAGTATTTGATGTTTAATTTAATATATGTACTATTTCAACACAGCACAGCAATGGCAGCCACATAGTGTGCACTGACTGTATAGTAGCCTACCGGAGTGGAGCATTGAAAGATTCACTCCCAGCACAAGATATATTTTACTCAAAGATTTTGTGAAGTGAGTATTTCTAGGGTATTTACATATTGTGGATTTGCTATCATGCTTGGTGGTTTTCAATGTTGAGCTCCAACTGCTACCATAAATGTAAAATTACCACACTATATTCATGTTGATGCTAGCAAGTGGCAATGGAAGTCTCCATTACCACGGTAACTTCCTGTCCTTAAAGCGGCAACTGAAAATGTGTCATCTGTGATATTTTGGCTTAGACTTAGCAATATACCACATTACTTGTTGCTTGAAATAGATGTATTCTTTTAGAAACACAGCATTATCCAGCGTACTCCTTCGTTTTGTGTTTTATGGTGTAATGGGAGGGGGTTGGTTGGTAAACCAAAAAGAAGCTTGTGAACCAAGTTAAGTTTAGGCCCTGCACGCATCTGTCTATGGCACACACCTATCCACATAAGTCCTACAATGCACAGTGCATGTCAGAAAAAAATCCAAGCTGTGAAGTCCAAGGACCTCTCCATAGACCTCTGACATTTGTGTCGAGGCATAGCCCTGGGAATGGTTTTAAAATAATTGCTAAATAATTTAAAGGTCCCAAGAGCACAGTGGGCTCCATTATTGTGAAATAAAAGAGGTTTAGCACCACCAAGACACTTACTAGAGCTGGCTATCCGACCAAACTGAGAGTAACCGGGCTAGAAGGGCCTTGGTCATGGAGGTGACCAAAAACCCAATTGCCACTGAACTTCAGAGTTTCTCTGCAGAGATGGGAGAACCTGCCGGAAGGACCACTATCTCTGCAGCCATTTATCAATCAGGATTTTTTTTAGATTGGCAAGTCAACCTCTATGTCTATCAAAAACTATATACCGCTATTACCTTGCTAATACCATCCCTACAGTGAAGGATGCTGGTTGGGACATCATGCAATAGAGACCCTTCTCAGCGGCAGGGACTGGGAGACTCGTCAGGATTGAGGACAAGATGAATGGAGCAAAACACTGAGAGGTGCTTGATGAAAACCTGATCCATTGCACAGAGGACCTCAGACTGAGGTGAAGATTCATCTACAGTTGTACTCAAAAGTTTGCATACCCTTGGAGAATTGATAATATATGTACGATTTGTAAAGAAAACATGAGTGAGCAAGCAAAGCACATGTCTTTTATTTCCTATGGGATTTACATTCACCTGTAGGTCATAACAGATTGGCACAATCATAAAACAAAACATGGCAACAAATAAAACATCAACTGATCCCTGTTCAAAAGTCTGCATACCCTTAGTTCTAATTACTGTGTATTGCCCCCTTCAGAATCAATGACAGTGTGCAGTCTTTTGTAATAGTTGTCTATGGGGCCCCGAATTCTTACAGGTGGTATAGCTGCCCATTTGTCTTGGCAAAATGCCTCCAGGTCATGCAAAGTCTTTGGTCGTCTTGCATGGACATCACGTTTGAGATCTCCCTAGAGTGGCTCGATGATATTAAGGTCAGGAGACTGTGATGGCCACTCCAGAACCTTCATCTTTTTCTGCTGTAACCACTAGAGGGTCAACTTGGCCTTGTGCTTAGGGTCATTGTCATGCTGGAAAGTCCAAGAGCGTCCCATGCGCAGCTTTCATGCAGAAGAATGCAAATTGTCTGCCAGTATTTTCTGATAAAATGCTGCAAGATCAATTTTCACAAGATTCCCCGTGCCTTTAGAGCTCACACACCCCCAAAACATCAGTGAGCCACCACCATGCTTCACAGTGGGGGTGCTATTATTGTTTCACTATAGGCCTTGTTGACCCCTCTCCAAACATAGCGCTTATGGTTGTGACCATAAAGCTCTGTTTTGGTCTCGTCACTCCAAATTACAGTGTGCCAGAAGCTGTGAGGCATGTCAAGGTGTTGTCGGGCATATTGTAACTGGGCTTTTATGTGGCATTGGCGCAGTAAAGGCTTCTTTCTGGCAACTCGACCATGCAGCTCATTTTTGTTCAAGTATCTTCGTATTGTGCTCCTTGAAACAACCACACCATCTTTTTTTCAGAGCAGCCTGTATTTCTCCTGAGGTTACCTGTGGGTTTTTGTTTGTATCCCAAACAATTCTTCTGGCAGTTTTGACTGAAATCTTTCTTGGTCTACCTGATCTTGGCTTGGTATCAAGAGATCCTTGAACTTTCCACTTCTTAATAAGTGATTGAACAGTACTGACTGGCATTTGCAAGGCTTTGGAAATTCACCTTTAATTGCCATTTTCATCAGTGTGTGTCACCTTGTGTGTCTGTAACAAGGCCAAATATTCAAGGGTATGTAAACTTTTGATCAGGGCCATTTGGGTGATTTCTGTTATCATTATGATTTAAAAAGGAGCCAAACAACTATGTGATAATAAATGGCTTCATATGATCACTATCCTAAAATAAAATTGCATAATCAGTCATATTTTCAAAATCAATGCCAAAATTTCACAATTTCTGCCAGGGTATGCAACCTTATGAGCGCAACTGTACATCAACAATGACCCAAAGCACATAACCAAGACAACACTGGAGTGGCTACGGTCTTTGTCTGTGAATGTTCTTGAGTGTCCCAGCCAAAGACCGGACTTGAACCTTATTGAACATCTGTAGAGAGACCTAAAGATTGCAGTTCACAGATGCTACCCATTCAATCTAACAATGCGTGAAAGGATCTGCAAGGAAGAATGGAAGAAACTGCCCAAATAAATGGAGTAAATGGTCTGAATTCTTATGTACATAAGATATTTCAGTTTTTCATTTTCAATAAATTGGCATACATCTCTGAAAACGTGTTTTTGCTGTTTATCAATTGATGGAAAAATGTTTTTATTTAATCAACTATAAATTTAGTGTGAGACATTTAGAGAAAGTGAAGGGGTCTAAATACTTTCCGTAGCCACTGTATCATAGTAGGACACAATCGACATTGCGTTTAGGGAAGAAGTTGCATTTTAACCAAACAAATAGCTACATATACAATTATGTCATCTTCATAGTTAGGCTGCCAAATCATGTATTGCTGTTTAAAGAACACTACTTTGAATAATTTTGTGACCTTGTCTTTACCAAAGCTTGCAAGAGTTCCATCTTTGGGCACAGCATTGGCCACTGCATGTGTAGAGTTCTGTGAAGAAGTTTTATTTTTATATTGGTTTTTGTAATGATCATTCAAAGAAATTGTTTTATTTCTTTGAGACGTCGGCTACAAGCATCGACTACAGCATGTTCATCAAATCGTAAATTGTGGGACTACAAGCAGATTCATAAGAATGTAAATGGGGGTAAAAAACGTGCAGAACATGATCCGCACATTTGCAGAAGTTTCCAGTTCAATTGCACTAGAGAATGAAGGTCAGTGGAACGCCAGATTCACTGCCACAAAAAGCTGAATCCATCTGGTCACAGAGTTGGAGTGAACAGCGTAGTCTGGCCAAGGAAACCTCTGTCAATCTAACCTTTGTCTGACACTCCTCAATTGTCTAAGACTGAGACACCTCCACATTTTCCAGTACTGTATGTCTCAGAATTATCTCTGAGAAGTACAGTGGATATAAAAAGTCTACACACCCCTGTTAAAATGCAAGGTTCTTGTGATGTAAAAGAATGAGACAAAGATAAATCATGTCAGAACTTTTCCCACCTTTAATGTGACCTATAACTTGAACAATTCAATTGAAAAACAAACAGAAATCTTTTAGGGGGAAAAATAAAAAACTCAATAACCTGGTTGCATAAGTGTGCACACCCTTAAACTAATACTTTGTTGAAGCACCTTTTGATTTTATTACAGCACTCAGTCTTTTTGGGTAGGAGTCTATTAGCATGGCACATCTTGACGTGGCAATATTTGCCCACTCTTCTTTGCAAAAGCGCTCCAAATCTGTCAGATTGCGAGGACATCTCCTGTGCACAG
>JACXGI010000324.1:0-50226 GCA_016801175.1 Esox masquinongy
TTAAAAACCATTTTATCAGTCACACCAGCATTAATCTCTTGACCTTCGGGTAATTCATAAAATGCAACCTCCGGTATCTCTGGGTAGAAAATGTATCCACCCATCCGCCTGCCATCCAACTTCCACTCCCGTGCCAACATATCCTGGTGTAGTTGATGGATTCGGGTTAAACTCTGCATTGGTTTCTTTTGGGCTGGCATGTTGATCGCGTCTTTGCTGTCCATTTGCAATCTCTTGCCACCTCGCTGAGCAGCGGTTAAGCTGTTAGCTTTCAACTGTGTTTCACCCAAAACGTTGATCACTGCACAATTCGCCATGGTTTGTAATGTGTACGTAAGTTTACTCTGGCAAGACTGAATGACCATCACCGGGGTCTGCGTGGTTTAAATACACAGACCACGCCAATCATCCCATAAAACATGAAAGGTTAACACCCACCGGTTGTAGGACATCTGTTGTAGCACTTGTCGGAACATAAAATGCCGGGGGTTATAGCATTGCTGAACCCTGGTGCCCTTTTGTTAAACACCAAACATCTTGCTGCTGATATAACACTTATTCATTGCCTGGGAATTTAACATTCCGGAACCCTAAGACCCATTTGTTAAACATCAAACATATCGCACCTGTTATAACACTTGTCCGCGGTGTTTATCAATCGTTGTAAAACATCAGACATGGACACATCAATGCAATCATAAATTACAAAGTCACTGGACATGCATACGTCATTCCGGAAGTCCCGCCCTAACACACGTCATACAGGAAGATCATACACCTCACCGGAAGTCCCACCCTGCAAACCGGATGTCCCGCCCACCTGTCAAATCAATCTGGAAGCCCAGCCCCCAGGGTCATAAATCACCAAGGTGACAGAATATACCCTACATAAACTACTGACATTTCTTTACTTCTACTACTCAATACAATAAAAAACATTTCTGACAGTCACCAGTCTTCATTTTCTCTGCATTGAATTACTGGTCACTCATTATGTTAGCTAGCGGTTAGCTGATGTTTGCTATCAAGTTACAGTAATATCAACCAGATTTTGCAGGTGTTTGAATTTGAGTCAATGAGAGAAGGTTGCAGTGCAGTGTATGTAGTGGCAATTTGACAGTGTTCTTGTCTACCGTCTGAAAGGCACTCAATGCACGTAGCTAACATGGGCTAATTGAGCAAAGCTGTTTTATGTTGGTAGAGTTCACACCAGCGTAGGAATTTCACGATGGCCACAACAGCCATGGCCGTTGTTGCCCTTCGCTCTGGCCGTGAAGCCCCGAAAATCATTGTATGCCGTATGGCCACCCTGGGCTTTGTGCTCCTGCTACTGTCAGAATCTCACGGTCAGCAGTCATTTTTTTGTTTGTAAGTTTGTAGTTCGCAACTGAGAACAACCGCAAAAATGGACTAGATGCAGGTAGCAAGCTAGTTAGTTTTCGAAAGATATCAGACTTATTTAGTGCTTACTGAATCAAACCGCTCTGTTTTCGAAGGTGCGTTCATGAGCAACTGGGAAGTGGGAAAGTTTCGACCTTCGAGTGGGAGAATACACCTGAACACTTTTTGAGAGCTCTGAGAAGTAACGTTAGCTTTGGCATCACTAGACATGGCTGCGTTTTTGGTGAAAGATTAAAAAACGAAAATTACTTGCTCCGCGCACAAATAAGTCACTACACTTGTTTATTTAATTTGTACTCATTAGCGCAGGTTATTGTGAGGTCAAAGGATACTTTGCGGTTTACTTTTGTGTAACTGAGGTAATTTTAGCCTTCTGGCTAGCTAGCCTTAACATTACTTAACTGTCAGTACCGTTGCCTCTTTGTCGTCGTCATGTGAATGCATGGAATGTAACAAATTCCAGAATGTATAAAACATTTGAGGGAGGAGTAGATGTAACTTCAAGGACTAAAACATGATAATTGAAATTTTGTGGAAAGACCATATTAAGTTATTATTCAAAATATGATACTAAAAAATTAATAATGTGTTTTTTTTATCAGCAATTCAAGTTGTTTATTTGTAAGCTCAAAATCCTCCTATTTCACTCATTGGCCTTTGTGCCCTGGCATGTGGCCTTGGCGCCCTAAACATTTTTGTGACACCGAAGACCAAATGGCCTTGCCCCTAAAATGACAAAATTCCAAGCCTGGTTCACACACAATAGCTGAATTTGCAGAGCTACAGTAGCAAGCAAATTGATGGTGCAAACTAAAACAGTATTACTGTACTATTTTTGGTGTCCCCCTCAAGAATTGCTCTTGAGAAAATTTTATGTAATTGTACCCTCCAAACTTGATATCAGATTTTCGCCCCTGCAAAAAACTGCTGGGTACCCGCGGGTGAAAATTGAACAATGCAATATCATTAGAGAAACCCCTGGACACACTCCTCCATATGCAAGGGAAAATATTCAAAGTCCTTTGAGCAGTTTCCTGTGTTTGATTTGGGCATTTCGATTTTCAAAGAGACAATGTCTAGACAAAAATTCAGAGATATAATGCGTTATTTGTGTTTTGATGACCAAAGCACAAGAGCTGCCCGTATTGAGTCTGACAAGTTTGCCATGATATCTGAGGATCTTTGATATATTTGTGAAAAACAGTGTTGCTTCTTACAAGCCCAGTGCGAACGTAACTGTTGATGAACAGCTATTCCCTAACAAAGCACGCTGTCAATTCACACAGTACACATGGCTAATAAACCAGACATATTTGGGATAAAGTTCTGGATTGCCGCTGAGGTCGAAACAAAATATATGTTGAATGCACTTCCCTATCTTGGAAAAGACAATAGCAGACCGGCTGGGCAGCGTTTATCCGACAATATCGTAATGCGCTTGATGGAACCTTTCTTGGGAAAAGGAAGAAATGTAACCACTGACAATTTCTTCACCTCCTTGCCACTGGCAAGCAATCTTTTGGCAAACAAAACCACAATTATTGGTGCAATGATTAAAATCAGATGAGAGATTCCACCCTGTACACAGGCACAGTCTGAAAAATATTCAACAAAAGTTCTGAAGGCTGAAAACGCTACATTTAGGACTTACCAAGCAAAAGCAAAGAAATATGAATGCATTTTAAGCACAATGCATCAGACAGTTGGAATTGACAATGGCGCAAAGAAACTGCCTGAAACTGTTGCCCACTACAACAGCTCTAAGTGTATCGTTGATGTTATGGAACAGATGGCACAGTTGTATTCGGTACAGGGAGGGAGTCGCCGATGGCCTGTTGCAGTGTTTTACAACATCTTCGACCGACCAAACCGTGCAACAGCTCTTACTGTGTAGCCGCCCGTCTACACAGTGAACTCCAGCCACACATTCGCATTTTTATAGCACTAAATGCTAAAGAAATTTTACTGTGAATACATTTATCATAACAGCTCCGCTCCATTCAGTTGATAGATATAATTGTCAATTTCTCTCAGTGGTTTCGATAGGCCATTATAACCTATTGAATAGCAAATTATTGTTGGCTTCTTTGCCCCATCGCCTTACACAATGTGTTGATTTGCTTTTAGAAAAAAAATCACAATAGAAAATCACCAAATAGAAAAGCTACCGGACATATGTTTTAAATAGCCATATAATAGCCTACATTTTAACAGCAATAAAACACAAACGCTATCTTTTTATTAAAATAAGAAAATGTAGCCTAAAGACTAAAAATGTATTTTCCTCATTGACACTGGCAAACAGTCTAAGAAAACAAAAACATATGGAACGGTGTAATTGGCTTGATAAATTTGTCTTGATAAAATGTTTTATTGGAATGAAAGTTACAATTATTTTGATGTGCAATACCTTTTACCAGTTTTACTTGAAACACACCAAAAGTCTGCACTGAGTGTGGACAGAGCTATTTATGTGGCATGGTAGGGTCTGGGGGCTACGGCCAATTGACTACTAGTTTGCTGATATGAAATTTGAAGCATGTCATTTTTACATTATATCTGAGATATTGATAAGGGTTTGATTGGAATTAAACATATCATTTTTCAAAGCATGTTTTCCGCTGGAAAATAAATCAGTGTGAGGACTTGTTTGTAGCTACAACATATTTGAAAATATTTTAAGGCTACCCATAACATTTATTTCACTTACACATTGTTTTTTAGGCCTATCTTAGGCCTATGCATTTATTACATGATATTGTAAACATGTTACTTTTATGCCATCGATATGCATTTGCAAGGCTATAATTCGTCTTTCACTTTTTGGTTTCACTTTGCGGTGGTGCCTAACCTGCCATAGCAATGCAATTGTTAGAGCCAGATCGCAATTATTTTGATAGACAATGATCTTCTTGCACAATATTTTGATTCCGAAATCAAATGTCCATTTCCATGTCTAGCCCATGTATGCAGAAGTGCGTTTGACAAGCTGTGCGGAAAGTTATAGGCTCAGATCTTCTACTGAAACTTGTCTGATTCTTAATGTGCGTTGAAACCTAGTTTAGAATTATTTTGCAATGCACTGTAATGTAGCCTAATTTCGCAAACATTATTATTAGACAAACACGTTTCAGTCGCTTACTTGTTGCATCAACTCTGATCGACAAAAGAAAAACAATCAAGCCGGTGTAAAATATTTAACCAGTGTAAAATAAGTCAAATTTAGTCATTTCAAACCAAATTTTCTAATGCTCATTAAAATGTATGGATATAAATATGTTGTCCCATTGCAAAAACGTTGAAATACAGGACGGTGTGAACATGTTATTTAATCTTTTAGGCCGGCTATATGCATTTGCAAGGCTATTATTCGCCAAACTGTGGTTTGGTCTTTAACCTGACTGCACAAACGTGCGCAAACACACCCACACCATTTTCTTAAGTCCCTCTTGGTCATATGTCCTTCTTCCGGCGCTAAGTGTCACTGGCATTGGATATACGCGCAAGATGCGCCATCTATCGAACATTGTGTGTCAGCAACACCCTCCCATTCAAAACACGCATGGGTCAAAATGACCCCTGACGGCACTTCTAGTAGGTGTCAATGGCTCGGCGCTTCTAGTGTTAATGGCTGGCTCTTTGTTGTCCCTGTAGAAGCGTGCGTAGAACCTGTTTAACTCATCGGTGAAGGAGCTGGCTGGCTGTAGGTGTAGGGTTCTTTGGCCGGAAGTCAGTGATGGCTTGGATGCCCTGCCACATGCGTCGAGGTTTGGAGTTGTTGTAGAAATGCTCCTCAATCCGTAGTTTGTGGTCATTTTTAGCCATCTTGATGCCCCTTTTCAGGTTGGCCCTGGATGAGCTGCAGGCCTCTGCATCGCCGGATCTAAAAGCAGCATTGCGTGCCTTTAGCAGTTGTCGGACCTCTCTGTTCATCCACGGGTTCTGGTTGGGGAAGGTCTTTATTAGCTTATGGCTGGTGACATTGTTGGTGCAGATGTTGATGTAATCCAGAACGGAGGAAGCATATGTCTCAATGTCCATATGGGAGTCAAGGGTGGTTTGAGTGGCAAACAAACTCCAGTCTGTGTGTTGAAACTGCTGCTGTAGAAGTGAGTCTGACCCTTCTGGCCTCACTTTGACTGTCCTCACTGATGATTTCACACGTTCAATGAGGGGTAAATACTTGGGGAGTAGAAATAGTGAGAGATGGCCAGATTTTGGGTGGGGATAATCAATGTTATTCACTTCACCTGTCAGTGGTCATAATATTATGGCAGATCGGTGTATGTAAACTGGCAGGCAAAATCCAAAATACAAGTGCACATGTTAAAAAGGCTCAGGCGAATGTACAGACTAGGATAAGCTAAATCCTAAACAAGGAAGGCATGCTAGGATCAAAGAACGTTAGAAAGATAACACAAACCCTTGAACGGGCTTGGGAGGTGTGATTAGGAGCTGGGAGGAATGCCGGATTTGTTGTGATTGGGATCTGGAGGATCTTGGGATCTGGAGGCTATATGTCGTCTTGGTGATGTGGTTGAGAGATGGAACTGTGAACAGACCTTACAGATATGGCAACGAGTGAAATCTCAAGTCTTCTCTCCCACGTCCCTTGTACCTTTCTTATGAACATGGTATTTTCCAAAATTACAAATATTATTCTGATGTCCTCCAATGAAAATGGGCCAGCTAGGCAAAGCAACCTTACTTCACATAACTTTTTGAGGTTAAAGTTCACGCTCACCTCGATGACATCGCTGCCGAAGAACAGAAGCTGCGTATGGTGACTGTAGGAAATAGTTTGCTAGTGCCAGTTTGAATTCAGCCAATTCCGCGGGCTGTTTCGTCAGTATACAGTTTACAAAACTGATGCTACCGCGACAGATTACTGAATGTAGTTTGAAGTGTTTTGGAGTAGTTTTCATTTGGTCTATGCTAATAACGCTAATTGCAGACTGGGACAGAGATGAATAATGGATCGTTAGAAAAAATGACTCTATGTGCCTTCAGGTCTATGTCTTGGTAAGTGGACTTTGAGAAAAATATGAATTTTGGACGAACTATCCCTTTAGTTATTCTTGCACCTCTGATGACTATAGCCATCTCAATTCATGTTGGAAGAACTTGTGTTTGATTTCTTAACACAAAAAGCTTATTTCTCCACTGACAGTTGAACAATTGAAACCAATGGATGTTAGCAACGCTGGAGGGGAAGAAATATCCTGATGGACAATGTGTTCAGCCTGAGACTTGGTGTGTACTTATCCTGACACTCACACTTCAATATGGTTACAACCCCGTCCCCCTTTAATATCACAGGCTTGCAAACAAATTGGTTAAGAAAACAAAACAGTAGTGATAACCAATTCTAGCCATTTGAAACTGACAGAACAGTGTCCCTTTGGGATTGTGGTTTGTGGCGATTTGTCTAAGAGTGTGAGATCACTGTTAGAACATGTAAGAGAACTTTTTTCCAAGAACAGTTTTTTTGGAGATGATTTGGCAATAGAAAGATTACATGACTTGTGTTGACCTTAAAAAAAAAATACAAGGATCATATACACTGACATGTACAGGATCGTACTCTTTACATTTTTCATTGAAGTCATTCAGTAGATGCTTATCCAACCGACAGCAGTTAGGGAATCTGGCCGCCTCTGGGAATGTCACCGCCAATCTTGACATTTCCGTGGATGGCCGTGATCTTCAGGCCCTCAGGCAGCACTGCATTAAAAACAGACATGATTTTGTAGTGGAAATCGCTGCATGGGCTCTGAAACACTTCCAAAAACCAGTGTCTGCAATGTGGGTGGATTGACTTCCTGCCTGTTGTGCCCTGTCCGAGAAAGTCAATCCACCCACATTGCCAAGCATCAACCAAAGGGACACCAACCAACCGCAACCCCCCTTATGTGGGCCGAGTATGGCCAGCAGAGTTCACCCCAATTGCACAATGGGTGCAACGGGGAGACAACAACAAGCCAGTGACTCCGCCCCCGAATGGCATTGGAGAGAGGGCATCCCAGTGGCGATGAGAGCCCACCTTGCAAGACAGCAAGGGTGGACAGTATCAAGCCTTTCCGTTCACCTTCACACCCCTGGGCCAGACTGCACTTAATCATAGACCATGCTGTAGAGATGAGTCTTTAGTAGACACTTGAAAATTTGCATTGAGTATGCATTTCTAACCTTAATTGGAAGATCATTCCACAGTAGTGGAGCTCTATGAGAGAAAGCCCTGCCTCCAGCTGTTTGTTTAGAAATTCTAGGTACAATTAGAAGGCCTGCATCTTGCGATCTTAGGTTACATGTAGATATGTATGGCTGGATCATTTCAGTGAGGTAAGTAGGAGCAAGTACATGTATTTCTGTATAGGTTAACAATAAAACCTTAAAATCAGCCTTAGCCTTAACAGACAGCCAGTGTAGAGAGGCTAGTACTGGTGTAATGTGTTCACATTTTTTAGTTCTAGTTAGGATTCTAGCAGCCGTGTTCAGCACCAATTGAAATGTATTTATTGATTTATCAGGGTAACCGGAGAGAAGAGCTTTACAGTAATCTAGAAGTGACAAAAGCATGGATTCGTTTTTTTGCATCAGTTTTTAACACCAAGGTTTCTCAGTTTTTTTGGGTATGACCATACACCTGTCAAGGCTGACTGTAATGTCTGCCAACAAAACTCTTGGTTTCTTGGGTCCTAAAACGAGCATATCTATTAATTGTTTTGTCACTTTTACTATTATTTAGCATTTCTACTATGCCCATTGTAAGTTCCCATAATTTAGCTTTGTTAAAACACTATTACTTAGTCACGCCTAATCACAGCATTCAGCTACATGTATCAATTCTAAACAATTACTTTAACACCTTAACTGTCCTATTGTCTGTCCATGTAAACACCTGAATAGCAATCACCAACCAACATATCAAAATGTCACATTTAATCAAAATTAAATATCCTTTAGGCTGTCTTTTCTTGACTAACCACACTGGACAACATCACCAAAAGACCCACTGTTACATTACCATTTAAGGAATGCTCAACAATAAACCTTCTCTACCTTCTATCATCCTGTCTCCCTCCTTCCACATAACACAAGACTATAACTACCAATGCTCTCTATTCTCAAAAATACAACATACTGGACTGAATACAATTTAATTATTTCTTTAAAATCTAGCCAATATTAAGTAGATGGAATTGGCATTGTAGATGGAATGAAATGTCCGTGAGATATAAATTAGTCAACTCAGCCTGGAAAAACGGATAACCAAGTAATTTAGAGGCCACACCTATCATCCTGCTGTGCTGCACCCATGCAGGTCCACATCTCTTTATCCTCTTGACATGCAAGTATACTCAACTATTTAACATTTATCAATTAATCGTAAGACTATGTCTCTTTGGCTAAAGGGTATGTAACCAGGTGTCAAATATCCCAGATTTTTACAGACTATCCCATTATGATATGCCACATAGCACATAAGGCATAGAGCTCAGCTACCGGGCACCGCCAGCTGAAAGAGAACCCATGGAAATGGTATCACCACCCTCCTCCCTTAGGACCGCCCAACCAACACCTGACAGCGGTTGTCATCCTCTCATAGCAGTTGTGCGGGCCTCCCTGTAAGACATGAGGCTGCAGGGTTCAACCTTGGAGGCAGTCTGGACACGAACATGGGGAGGGCAGTGAAAACAGTGTCCCATCTGGCATGCCCCTTAATAGCCATGTAGGTGAGGAGAGACAGAAACCAATGCGGGGTAATGTGGATATTCTACCCCGTGATAGGTTCGACCTCTTACAAGCATTCATATAATCCAATGCCCAAAGGCAGGGTGGTGGGTCCATGATGCAGGAAGAGACACAGGAAGAATAGTCAAAAGTTCCGTAGTTCCATTTGCTTGGATCTAGGTATGAAAGTCTTTTCGAGAGGCGTTAGTGCTGGGAACTAGGGTTCCCAGTAACCCTAGGGTTACTAACACTAAGGCTAAGGTGGTTTTCAGGAGAGTAAAGGAATCCTCCAGCTCCTGAGACCAATCAACTGGAACAAGCCAGGCAACCCCCCCCTTTAGTACATCATTCAGTGGTTTTGGCAAAATCAGAAAACTCTGGGATATGACAACGTTTCTAATTCTACAAATTCATAACAAAGCGTCACCTCATAACAATGAGGGAGTGGTAAGATACAGAAATGTATAACATAGACAGGCCACCTGAATTGGAGGTATAGAGAACTGGGAAAGGCAGAACGTAATCAGACAACCAGTTTAAATCATACATAAAATGACCTTAGTGGTTATGTTTAGTGTTTTTGGGAGGAGTATTTCCATTGGGAGTGTGTCATCGATTTAGTGTTTGTGTTTTGTGGTATTGGGGGGAGTATTTGTATTGGTGGTGTGTACTTGTATGAGTGGTTGTGTTTTGCACTTCTGGGCCCCCATAAAATAGGCTTGTTGTAGGTGAAATTATATTGATTCAAGGTTCCAGCATAGGACATATGAAATGGTCGCTAGCCTAGCAATTAGAGCATTTGACCAATGTGATGGTAAATCCATCGATAGGAACTCTTAGTGGAAGTAAGTACAAAGACAAAAGTCTCTTGGCACAATTAACAGTTTATTTTATATTTGCAAATAGAGAGATCAATGTCAAGTTGTCATAACAAAGACATCACAAACAATGTCAACCTTGCATAAAAAATGACATAATCAACCGAATTACACTTACTGACAACATTCATAAACATTCATAATGATTCCTTCATGTGTCATGTTATGGTTATGACAGTACCATGACAGTGTCATGTCACTCTTATGCACACCCCTTCAAATAAAGTGTTACCTCACATAGTTGTTTGGCACCTTTTTAAATCATAATAATAACTTGTTACAGACACACAAGGTGACACACACAGGTGAAAATTGCAATTAAAGGTGAATTTACCACACCTGTGGCTTTTTCAATTGCAATTAGTGTCTGTGTTTAAATAGTCAATGAGTTTGTTAGCTCTCACGTGGATGGACTGAGCAGTCTAGATACTGAGCCATGGGGAGCAGAAGAGAACTGTCAAAAGACCTGCGTAACAAGGTAATGGAACTTTATAAAGATGGAAAAGGATATAAAAAGATATCCAAAGCCTTGCAAATGCCAGTCAGTACTGTTCAATCACTTATTATAAGTGGAACATTTGGGGATCTCTTGATACCAAGCCAAGGTCAGGTAGACCAATAAAGATTTCAGCCAAAACTGCCAGAAGAATTGTTCGGGATACAAAGAAAAACCCACAGGTAACCTCAGGAGAAATACAGGCTGCTCTGGAAAAAGACGGTTTGGTTGTTTCAAGGAGCACAATATGACGATACTTCAACAAAAATGAGCTGTATGGTCAAGTTGCCAAAAAGAAGCATTTACTGCGCCAATGCCACAAAAATGCCCAGTTACAATATGCCCGACAACACCTTGACTCGCCTCACAGCTTCTGGCACACTGTAATTTGGAGTGACGAGACCACAATAGAGCTTTATGGTCACAACCATAAGCACTATGTTTGGAGAGGGGTCAACAAGGCCTATATTGAACAGAATACCATCCCCACTGTGAAGCATAGTGGTGGCTCACTGATGTTTTTTGGGGTGTGTGAGCTCTAAAGGCACGGGCAATCTTGTGAAAATTGATGGCAAGATGAATGCAGCATGTTATCAGAAAATAGTGGCAGACAATTATGGAGCCAAACTGAGCTCAAATTGTATTGACTGTAAGTAACTGAAATATTTCATAGTATGAAAAAACTAAATTCAATCATATAAAAAAAATAGATTCAAGCGTGGGAAAAGTGTATGCTAAAATCATTAAATGGATTTTCTCGTCCAATCTTAAAATGTCTTCGTTCCAACAAGTTTTTTCCACGTTCGCTTCTTCTTACAATTACAATTTCTTCCCACCTACAGTGAAACCTCTTCTTTTTTCCAAATTCATTATCTGTATTTCATTTTAAAATTACACGCATTATTTCAACTCTATTACCTAATTCACATGAAATATTTTTAATAGCTTCTGTGGAAGATTAATTAATTATGCATAAATATATTCTATTTGCATAAATTAGGTTTATTAAATGTGTTAAATATGTAGGTTTTGTGTATATAATATACAGGCTGGATACTTTGCTTTGTCTAGGAGTTGTGGAAACATGTAGTTAAAAATGTGGGGACTTCAGCTATAGCTTGTCCCCCTCTCCGTCAGAACTCTTGCCAGCAAATCCTTGTTCTCCTTTTGGCCCCAGGCCCAAATACGGGCATTCTTTAGCTTATGTGTCCTATGGTCCTAGGATTTGGAGCATTAAGATGAGAACTAGATGTTAGAAGAAAATATAAGGGGCCCCTCAAAGTGTGTGTCTTTGTCATACCTAGGAATGTGCACGAGTGTACTTTGTCTGTGTATCACCTACAAGCTTGTAATAAACTATTAGAATTAAAGTATTGGTTTCCTGGAGTACTTATAATTGAGAAATTAGAATCAAGTGGACTCAACCCTCGAACCTGAGAAGTGCAAAAGAATTATCCGCAAAACACTTCCAATCCAGATGACATGGACATCTAAAACCACTTGCATTTGTTGACCTTCTTTATATAGAGTACGCCCCTTAGTTTTGCCATTTTCAATTTCAGTGATTTTATCAGAATTTATACTTCTATAAAATCCTTTTTTAATAGCTCACTATCCATATGAGCTAGAGATCTCCAAACAAGTGTGGTGTGTTCTTTTCCTCTCTACTCTCACAGTTAACAGCTTTTAATTTTTATACAAAATTTCATGCAATGTTTCAAATTTTTGAATAGTTTTTTATTTTTATTATTTATTTAAATTTTTTGTGTGTAAATTGTTTTCATTCTTTAGTGCAGCGGTGTCAAACCGGTTCCACAAAGGGCCAATTGTCTGCAGGTTTTCACTCTCACCTTGTACTTGATTAATTAGGAAAAACCAAAAACCAAAAACCTGCAGACACTAGGCCCTCCTTGGAACCAGTTTGACACCACTGCTTTAGTGTATTCAGAATATGCTTGTACTGAAACCAGACATTTATTTTATTTCATCCATTTATTTTCCCTAGTTGGAGCCATCGATCACAGTGCCTCTTACTCTGTGGACCTACTAGGAATGATTATTTTGCTCCAGCAGTTATTGCAAAATATTGATGGAATTAATAAAACACAATTATGTTAACATTCCTCACCTACAAATGATTTTCCTGTTGTAGCTTTTGTTTATATTTCATTGTCACATTTGACTTAGTAGTTATAAATGTGAAACTCCGCTATGGCCGTGAGTTCAAGCCCCGGTCGATTGTGGCTGGGGTGTCCGGTAGGGTGGTGCATATAGGGCTGGTGTCACCTTGAGGGAGGTAATTGGCATAGAAGATTTCCTTGTGCCACCGCGTTCCAGCAGCGTCTCTGGCGGGGCGGGTGCCTCTGACCTGGTCATGCATATAAGGTAATGTGAGCGAGCGTTTCCTCCAATATGTTGGCTCACATTGACTTCATGGTTAAGGCAGGGGGTGTAAAGAAGCAGACCAGCTGATCAGACAGGTTTCGGAGGAAGCCTGTGGCGATCTACGACTCTCCTGACTCCGCAGGGACTGTTGTAGTGGTGGCACATGGTTGTACAGTGGGGTTGGGAGAAAAAGGGGGTAAAATATAAAAATTAAAAAGAAAATAATAATAATATTTGAAACTCAGAAGATCATTCTTATTAGCATATTGTTTACTATTTGTTTATTCTGCTATTTGCCCAGTTACAAACTGTACTGCCTTGCAGTAAAAGTGGGTGACAAGGGTGGAAATTTTCAGTAATGATATTTATTGTCCAATTTCAAGCCAAAGAGTTATGCAGAGGCCTTGATGGACGGAAGGGGGAATCTGAGGACCCTTACTGTGGACACTACAATGTGTTGCAGTTTACCTCTGCAGTGGGCAGACAGACCCAATCCATATGTTTATGGAGGAAAATGAGAATGGACTCTGTGATTGAGTCAAGTCGGAATTGACTGTGAGATTTTTAATAGCTCACTATCCAACTTTGTTTTCAGATGCCACAACTCTTGCAATTTTCTCCTCTCACTTGAGATTATGGGAGATGATACACCCTAGGAACTTTGTCTAATTTAACTGTAAGAAATGACCCAACAATGTGAAGAGGAGAAGTTGGGAAATTTCCTGATGTCAATATCCACCTCCAATATTTTGTCTGTTTTTAATTCCAAGTTATTTTGACTGCAGTAGGTATACATGCTTAATTCTCCAATTGCTTTTCTGTTCAATCAATTTTGACACTACAGCTACCTTTGGTGGATTTGATTGTTATGTTGCATGCACATTAACATTTAAAAATGCTTTAAATTGGGAATGGGAATATGCTGTCACAGTTGAAGGAAGGCAAGACACGAGGAGCAGAGGTATAGCAGGGTAACATCCTTTTAATTGTAACAACAAAACAACAAAAGGAGAGTCAAACCGCGAACTAATGCACAACACGACTGACACAAACAATGATCCACAACAGGAAGAGCAAAAAGGCTAACTTAAATAGGGTCCCCAATTACAGTCAACGCAGGTGCCTAGAGGCACTTCTGCTGTCCGGCTCTGACTGTGGTCCCCAGGCGCATATTGAAATAGAACAAGACTAAACATGGACATAAAGAACAACATTACAGTTACAGTTAAGTCAATCACTTATTGTTATTGTAAAAATGGTCACAGTTCTAAATTAAAAATGTAGTTGTGTTATGTAAACATTGCACGAATATTGGAATAAAAATTTAAAGTTGTACCATTGAGAGTAGAGGGAAAAGAACACACCACGCTTGTTTGTAGATCTCTAGCTCATAAGGATAGTGCACTATCAAAAAATAGTTGTTTAGAAAGATACATTTCTGTAAAATCACTGAGATTGAAAATGGAAAATATAAGGCATGTACTGTTGACAAGGAAGGTCAGTGAAAAAAATGCACGTGCTTTTAGAGGTACAGTTCATCTGGATTGGAAGCTATTAAAAATAGTTCATGTGAATTAGGTAATAGAATTGTAATAATGCATGTAATTCTAAAATAAAATCAAGATAATAAATATTGAAAAAAGAAGAGGTGTACCTTTCAGAAGAGAGTTACCGGAACACACCACACTTGTTTATAGATCTCTAACTCATATGGAAAGTGAGCTATTAAAAAAGAGTAGTTTAGAAAGATAAATTTCTGTAAATTTACCGAAATCGAAAATGACAGATCTAAGGGGTGTACTCTTGACAAGGAAGATCAGTGAACAAAACGCAAGTGGTTTTAGAGATCCATGTCATCTGGATTGGAAGCTATTAAAAATAGTTCATGTAAATTAGGTAATTGAGTTGTAATAACAAAATTGTAGTTAGTACATTTTATACAGAGAATTGTGTAATAGAGGAAAGGTAAAGGAACACACATGTGTTTGTATATTTGTAGTTCATATGGATAGTGAGCTATTAAAAATAGCGGTAGAGAAGGACTAAAGCTGCTATAGTTAACTAAATTGAAAATGGAAAATCCACAGACTGTACACTGGAGAAGGAATGCCAGTGACCAAAATAAATGTGGTTTCAGAGGTACATGTCTTCTTGATAGGAAATTATTAAAAACGTTATATTAAAAGGTATCTTTTTTTGGTAAGAATTGTATTGATACATATATTTTAATATAAAACACAGAGAATTGACTTGTCAAATATTGGAGTACCTTTGAGAGGACAGGTGCAGGAACACACCACACTTGTTTGTAGATCTCCATCTTATATGGATAATGAGCTATTAAAAAGGTATTGCATAGATGGATGAGGCACATGTCACCTGGATTAGAACTTATTGTAAGGTAAACATTTTTACAAAAATGAAGACAAATAATGGGGAAAATGAGAGGTGTACCTTTGTAAGGACAGGTAAAAGAACATAAACTTTTCTGTACATCCCTAGCTGATATGTGTTTTGAGCCATTTGAAAAATGCAGTTTAGAATGAGAAATTAAAGTAGAAGGAAAAACAGCTATTATAAGGGGGTAATTGGGACAAGGAAGGCCAGTGACCAAAACATAACTTGATTTAGAACTAATTTGTCTCTTGGATAATATGATAATCTGTATAATGATTTAGCTTATTTGTGTTTTTGGATGAATCTTCAACGTAGTCTGATGTCCTGTCCGTTCTTGATCATGTTTTCTTCAAGGGCCTCTGTATTTTTCACTGTTCATTCTTTCCTAAATCCTGTCCAGTCTCCTAGTCCCTGCCATTGACAAGCATCCTCATAGCATGTTTTCTGGTAGGGAAGGTTAAGCTTACTACAAACAGCTCAGAGTTGATGTCAAAAAGCTCTATATTGGTATCATCGGACCATAGAATCTTCTTCCACTTGGTCTCAGTCTCCCACATGCCTTTTAGCAAAATCTAGCTAAGATTTGATGTATTTTTTCCAATTCAAATTGGCATTCCAATGAATGCCACTTCGAAGCTCAGCTGTGGAAGACTGCAACTCCTTTAGAATTGCCATATGCCTCTTAGTATTTAATATGAAACCATGTGAAACACCTTTATTTCACAAAGCTGGACTCCATTCAATTAATTATGAGACTTCTAAAGACAAGTGGTTGCATCATAGCTCATTTAGGTGTATCATAGCAAAGGGGGTGAATACTTACACAATCACTTTTTTCAGTTTTATATTTGTAATTCATCTCTAACAATTTGCAGATTTTATTGTAGGAAGTTCACTGTCTTCCAGATGTTATCATTCACTGTCTTCCGTCAATATCATTTTGGCTATCAGTAATTGACATCCTTTGATCTTTAATCAAAACAGTTGTTAGTGAATATCAGAATTGTACTGTCCTTCAGTCAAATCTTTTGATATTTTTTGTGCAGGCTTTAGCTACTGAATTGAACATGTTATTGTTGAATTGAACTAATTTTACCCATCATCAGCTTTTGATTTGTGACTCACAGTCTTGTCTTTTCTCAATGCTTTGACCACTCTATAACTTTGGATTATTTCTACCAACAATGTATGTGGAGGCAGTTAATGCAACTTGCCTTGTTTTGATTAAATGTTTTTGTTTGTTTGAGTGAAACTTTTCTACCACATAGTTTGTTGCTTGTTGTTTCTGTGACCTACTTTTATTCTTTTAAATTTAAAATCACCCCAAAGAATAAGGTTATAACACGCACTGGGAATGTGTAGTATGTGTGTCTTTACCTAAGTGTAGCCTGTTGCTATATGTTCTGCCTGTGAGTCTGTGTCTGTGTGTGCACATGCACTGGGGTGTTTGTGTGTTAGCTTTGCCAGTGTAGTGAGATGAAACCTGGCAGTAGACCTGCACTGATGTAACTGAAGCCTTTCCGCCATGAAAGCTGTGAT
Source organism: Esox masquinongy (assembly GCA_016801175.1). NCBI lineage: Eukaryota > Metazoa > Chordata > Actinopteri > Esociformes > Esocidae > Esox > Esox masquinongy. The sequence goes on from JACXGI010000324.1 coordinate 16,831, forward strand.
CACCTGGGGCCCTTTAGGAGTGGTGTAAACTACATCTGTATGGAGGGACAAAAGGTATGTACGGGCAGGAGGCCACACTATGAAGGACAGATGAATTGGCTTTTAATGATGACTCCTGAGACAAACTGAAACGGTCTCCCTGGCAGAGACTGATGTATTTTTCATTGTGTTTCCATTCGGGAGCTCCAGCCTAGGAAAATCAGTGCATCAGCGGGATAGCAGGTGGAACGAGTGAGTGCAACTTCTCTTTGGGAAAGTGGACTTAAACTATTGTGACATTCCATGGTTGTAGCCCCCCTAGTGTAACTTCTCTTTGGGAAAGTAGATTTAAACGATTGTGACATTCCATGGTTGTAAACCCTCTCACTCCATAGTCAACTTCCAAGGGATGTATTGGTCTTATCACTGACCAAAGATGATGAAGAGGCTCCCTCCCTGCAAGCTTCCAGCTCCCCACTAAGTCAAGGGGACTTTTAGTGTTGCACTATTAGGGTTAAATCAAAAGCTACCTTTGTAATTATATGTGATTATATATGGAAATATTGTTGCGGTAATAAGCAACTGAAGCATTTTGAACATGAAACATATCACTTACCCATAATAAAGCACTGCAATGAACCTATTCAGAGAACAAAATAAGAATGGGATGTTTCTTAGCTATATATAGTGCCACAATGAACAAATGTTCACAATAAAATGTACTTTATCATTCCTGAGTGAATGTATTCATAACATGGAGTAAGTGATAGTGTGATATAATGGTTATACAATGACACCTTAGGAAATGAAAAATATTCCACTGCAGACTGTGGTAATTATCCAAAATGTTTTCCTATATTCACCAGGATTGAGAGAAGAAAACATTGAGCTAAAAATAGTAGAAATGTTTTCCATGTGGATGAAAAGTCTCCTTAATATCTGGGAGGCCAGCTTTTGTACTGTACACGAAGAACAAAAGAGACCCATGACGAGCAATCAAAGACATCCAGAAGCAAGAGGCCTGCTGGGATTCTTCTCAGAACTGAAGAGTATGGGAAGAATGCTGGGGACATGGGTTTTTCCAGTTTCTGCCTTACTCTGGCCTGTGTGTTGCTGACAGGGAAGACAGTTTCTTGGGAAATTTGGGGTAGTGTTTGGAGGCATAGTTTATGTTTATCTGGATGATATAAATAACTTCCCGTGGGACGGAAAGCTATGCCAATTATTTATTGTGAAAACAGATTGAGAAAAAGAGAAAAGCAAAAATATGTCTTTGTTTCTAGTGAATCATTAAAGGGGATATTTACCCAATTTAACTTGTACAGTGCTGGGTGGCAGGTAGCTTAGTGGTCAAAACATTTGACCACTAACTGAAAGGTTGCTTGATAGAATCCAAAAGGCAGCGTCAGATTGTACACAATATTTAACCCTCTCTCTTTCCAGGCACGGAATGTGGTAGCACTCATCACCTCTCCAATTTGTAGGGGTTGGGCTAAACACAGAAGTAACATTATATTTGCAACTGAAAACACAATTCTTATCTTTTAAGTCTATCCTTATTATCACTTGTCATTGTCAGTGTGACAATGTGAATGTTTCATAGCATGACCTAAAGCCCTCTAAACTAACTAATAAAACACCAGAATGATTTTGTTTTGTTTTATTCACATTCCCAGGATTCCATATATTCATAATGTAAGTATTATACGATTCAGGTTCTCAGATGTCAGTCGGGCAGCAGATTCCTCAAGGGACACTATGCGGTCAATGTAGCCACTTAGGTCATGTTCGAAGGCGTCCATACGGCGGACCTGGTCCTCGGCTGAAGCTCGGATGCCATCCAGAGTAGAATAGAAAAGGGCCAGAGCCGCCTCAATTGCAGGTGTCAAAGCTGCCTCGATAGCTGACCTCAGCTGAACAGCTATGAGAGCCGTAATTTCCAAAACGAGAGTTGAGCAGAGATCCTGGAGGTCTGAGAGAATAACCGCTCTCTTGCCGCCATGACAGTCAGAGTCAGCCATCGGCAAAACACTGGCTGCAGTGCGCTTGTTTCTTAAACTATGTGACATTGAAATGAAGAAGGTAAGAGACAAACTAGTCAGTGTTTGGTATGGAGTGAAGATGAAGGCAATGCAAAAATTGAACATAAATTAGAACATAAGGCCATTCGTACAAATTGGTGAACTTCCCCTTTACTTATCTAAATGTTGCTCTAAACATTTTTTTTCAGCTTTTCATTGGGCTGTGGATATAAGCAAAAGTCACATCTGTTCATTTCCATGGTGGGAGTATGTTGACGTCACCCTGATAGACAAACAAATCAGGCCTACATGGCATGCAACCCAGATTTCTCTGTCCAAACCTCAGGACCACACATGTCAAAAGGACATTAGCAGTCAGGCCAGTGCAAAATTGGTGGGTCCCAGTGGACTGTCTACATTGGGAGCTTTGCAAAGAAGGATCAAATATTGGCTCTTGGGCAATTCCAGTTACGCGTTGAATTTGCACGCATAATCACAATTGGGCAATTCCAGAGCTGTGGACATATGCATGCAAAGTCACAGAATGGACAAACAAAATACAAATTAAAGCTGCAAGCAGCATTGAGCGGGTTTCAGCAAACAGCACTTGACATCCTTATTGCACCATTGCACTTATTGCACATATGAACGCAGTAGTACCAAATGTGGCATGGATTATTTTTTCAAACTGTCCATCATGGTGAACTTTAAGGCTTCGAATTGCAAACATTTTATTTGTGAGATTACTTTACATACCTCTTTTCAGACTTTTACTCACACAGTGAGAAATGTGAGCTTGCAAATCTGGCCAACTGAATAGCGCCACCTTGTGGTTAATTGGAAATTGCTTGGTCCCATTTGGTCATTTCATGATTGTAAACAAACCTACCAAGTTGAATTATAATATTATTTATAGGGTATGAGTTGTGTGCTAATATGTGCAAAACTAGGCCCTGCACATGTTCGTTGGTCAACAGCGGCAATTCATTCATATAAATGTAAACATCTTCATAGGTACAGGCAAAATATGAAGTAACATTAAGATCGGTCATTTGGGGTAGAGGAATTAAGTTTGAGCGTTTTTACATATTCAAAATAATGGAGTTAATGGGTTCCAATGGCAAATACGTTCTATGTAAGGAGATGGAGTTCACAATCTCTTTTCAGGGCTCTAACTCAAGCGGGGTGAGTGTCGTAAGGTGGCATATGTCAAAAAACTCAATAGTGCCACCGTGTGATTAAATGAAAAGTGCTTGCACACATTGTCGTCTAAAGATTGTAAAGTAAAAATAAAATCTGATTAAGCGTGTAGGAATTCGGTGCCTATATGCGCAAAACCACACATCTATACAAGTTCATAGGTCAATAGCGGGCATGTTTTTTGTCTAACTGACCTGGTATATATATATATATATATATATATTTTGAAGACCTTTGACCATAGATTCCAAATATTAGTTCAAGTGAATATCGGTCATTTGGTGCCATAGAATTGTTTTAAGGGTTTTTCACAAATTCAAAATGTCCGAAAAACCATAAGGGAAAAGTTAATGGATCCCAGTTGCAAATATGTTCCCTTTTTTGGCAATGGACTTAACTACCTCTATTCAGGGTTGTAACTCAAACGAGTTGAGCGTGGTGAGATGGCAAATGTAAAAATCCCAATATCGCCACCATGTGGTGGATTGAAAATTTCTTGCACTCATTTTTGTCGTCTCATGGTTGTCAACATATGCAACAATTAGAATTATAATACCATTATGCCTGTTGGAGTTTTGTGCCTATTTATGCAAAACCATGCCCATGCACAAGTTCATTGGTTACTAGCGGCCATGTTTTTTTGACAAACTGGTCTGCTTACTATAGATTTTAAAGACCTTCGTCCATAGATGCCAAATATGAAATTACGTGAATATCGGTCATTTGGTGCCATAGGAGTAGCATTTTAAGTCTTTTTCACACACTAAAAATGGCCGAAAAAAAACATAATGGTAAAGATAATGGATCCCAATTGCAAATATGTTCCATAAGAGGAGTGTGGTGAGGTAGCATATGTGGAAAACCTCAATAGCGCCACCGTGTGGTTGATTAAAAAATGTTGCAGTCATTTTTGTCCTATCATCTTTGTCAATATACGGACCAAGTAGAATTATAATATCATTAACCTTGTAGTAGTTGTGTGCATAAATGTGCAAAACCCCGTTCCTGCAAATGTTTATTGGTCAATAGCGGCCATGTTTTTTTTCCTACCTGCCTTGCTTATATAGCGTTTGACGGCGTTTGTCCTTAGATGCCAAATACAAAATTACGTGAATATCGGTCATTTGGTGCCATAGGAGTCACAAATGACGTATACAACTGACGTCACAAAATGACCGATGAATTGGTAGCGCTCTAATATCAACCCCGTCAAACTGCAGTAACAATGGAAGACCGACCCATCATACCTGTCCCTGTTCATCCCTTGGCATATGCTTTTGAACCAATACGTAAATGTGTTCCCGTAGTTGTTTCATATGAGGCGGAACATTTAGTTGTGTCAGAATACATATAGATAATAGATTGAATAACACCGAGTGGTGCTCCTGTCGTAACTGCACGGCCATGCCAACAAAGACAGAATCTATCTGCTGCAAAGAGGCAGACCTGCACGACCTGGGTATTGGTGGTTCAGGAGAATTGTCATGCATGCTTGACCACAGACTCTTCCTCAGGCTCTGTGAAGAGAAAGACCTTTTAGAGGAGGCCATGCTTTCTCTGAAGGATGTTTGGGCAGAAAGTTTGGAGCGCCTTATAAATAGCTGGTGAGTTGCAGGTACTGTTACTTTCACGTTGTGTACAACATTACAAGCTTATGGTCCAGCTGATAACTTGTTTGCTAGGTTAAACATAACTAACTACGATGTATGTACCTAGCTAGCTTTGTGCAGTGTTACTATCGTGTCTGTGAATTTGGGAGCAAGCAATGTCAAAACGCTGTACGTATATGTAACTATTTAGACACGTGTTTAGAGGATCAGCTGGTTATTACTTCATTAGGCATGAGCTAACAGCTATAACTACAGTATGTGAACTAACCAGCAGCAGTGTGTGTAGTTGTATTTTATTTTACATTTGAGGTGTCCCATTGTGTCCTTGTGCTGGAATTTGAAATTAGCTAACTATGTAGGTGGCTTAATACAGCTACAGGTATTAGAGCCGTGGCTGGGCCTCAGTTTAGTAGACATTTTTGTAAGTGAATTCATGTCGAGTCTGTAGGTCCACAACTGACCACATGACAAATGAATAAATTACAATAAAGTATTCCACACTATGTTCCACATCAATATTCATGTTTCAGTCTTTACAGGTTGACTGCCTATAGACAATTCACTCTGTGGGCAAGGGGGCACTTGGGAGAAAGGAACAGAGTGCCTAAACCTGCTGTGCTGTCCATGCTATCCGGTCCAAGTTTCCCTCTGTGGAAAAAAACGGCTTTGAATAGGCTTTTTATGATGGAAACATTTGACGTTTTGGAACAATTTATTACAGTATGCTTCATTTAGTAAATGGTATTCTGAAAAACAAGATGGTTCTAATAATTTAATTGAACCTGGCTATATGCCTTTAGTTATAAACCTGCCAGTGTACTACAATATTCAGCTGTGGATGTTGTAAATAAGTCAAACCTCTTGCATATGAGTTCATAAGAAATTGCCATTTATGGGAAACACATATAGATCAACTTTTATAAAAATATGAATGTCACTGCCTTTAACCAAGAAACACAATCAAAAACATAAAAAGTACTTAATGCAGATTTGCTTTATAATATGTGTTTCAGGAAATCATTTACACTGTTTCTACCCTACCCTTTACTTATGGAAGTGACTGAGATGCTTAGCAATAGATAATTCCTTGTCTGGTGTCTCAATCCCTCGTGTTGCCCTAGTGCATCTCTCAGACATTCTTTGTTCTCAATCTGCTCCCTCAGTACTTCCTGGATGGTCTTCTCTCTGCACCGGTTAGCTATTCCAGCCATGATCTCCTGCCTGAAGTTGTATGTCTTCTCTTTCCTGTTCTGGACAACAACATACTGCTTTGCTGCCTTGGAGAACTGGTGCCTGAACTGCAGTTTCCTGTCCCTTTTAACTGCATGATCCCGTGCCACATTGCTGTTGTGGTCTACGGCAACCACACGGAGATGTGCCTGAAAGCTTTCCAGGCAATTGCTTTTTTCTTTTATTAGTGCATTTTGTATAAATGTACACTCTCTAACTCTCCTGTGTGGATGCCTGCAGTGCTTTTTTTTACCTGATAGTTGATTACATTTACCTGATGTAGTAGATATCTCTATATATACTGGTCCCAAAATAATAAAGATGTGAAAACCAGAAATGGTATAGGCCATCAAGGCTATTTGCACAATGCTAAAAAAATAAGTGATTGGTTAAAATGATAGGACTGCTTGTGTAAATGAGGCCAAAAATAAAGATCTGAGAAATCCAAGGTCAAGTCACAAATCTTATCTGAAAAGTTAAAAACTGTCTTAATTTATTAGTTATAAAGAACAGAACATGTTTCAGCATAAAGCCGTAACAAGTTAATTGAAAATTAAGACGTGTGCTAAGAAAGTTACAGAAAGCTATGGTTATCCCAGGTCACTTTGGTAGCAAATGGGTTACACTTGCAACCATCATGATGGCTTCAAGCAAGGTGGATGAGTGGTTCACAAGCCTCATACAGTCAGATGTTATGTGACTGGTCCTCTCAGGCAGTTGCGAAATAGGAAAAAAAAATACTGGGGTTATTAAACAGCAAAAGAATTGTGATGATCAAATTATGCAATTTGAGGTGATAGTGGTTGCCTAGTTGGTATAATAATTAATTACTGACTAACTGATCTAAAAATACTTGGAAACAAACTAGAATACAACAGTCATGAAATGCAGGTTTAAAACACTATGGTAGTCTTTAAATAATGTAATTATTTGATCGGGTGCTAGTACTATAAACCTTACAATAATGGCCTAGCTAATGGATAGATGGGCTAAGCATCGCTAAACTAAGCCAAATAGATCTTAGCTAATTGATTACCACGCTTCAGAACACATCTGTGTTTTAATTTAGAAAGAAGCAGTACCCATGAAAACATGTATCAGTACCACCAATTATTTTGCTACAGTCTATATAGCTTACAATATATACATATCTACACTATGCCTAGCAGCTACAGACCATACCTCCTCTAGCCGGCTAGCCGGCTAGCGCGTCTTCATGCTCTCTCTTCCGGCTAAACAGAGTGGCTACTCTTGGTTACGGGTCTGGTTGGCACTTGAGAGGTAGGACATGGTAGTCTTCTGTACTGTAAAATTCATTTGTACTACCTGGGGCTATACAATATGATCCCCCTTTGCATCTCTTTTTTGCTGGTTCGTTTGAAGACATTTTTAACTACCTGTTATCAATCTGTCAATCTTGTATCTAGTAATGCCTGCTAGCTGTCAGTGAGAAGTAACCATGCTCGTTACGTCACTCGTGACGATTCCAAGATGGCCGCGCCCTATATTGAAGTAGTAAAGTTTAAAACGTTTTTATTTACAAATGCACAATTTTGCTATTTTAGTTTTCAGCTATAGTTTTGTGATCGTATTACAACAATAATAGGGGCCATACTTCATAAATCGGCTCAGTTCCACTTTAATGGCAGCTGTTTTTGAGACGTTTGGAAAATGCCTGATTGCAGAGAGCTATTAACTATTTGCTGTAGGTCCATTGTTATAGAGTTAAAAACTGTTTTAAAAAAGTCTGATGGCAGTTTGTTGAGACAACATCTGGAAGCTTTAAGATGTCGAACTGTTTCTTCTAGGGATTTTTGATCAATTGTATTAAATTGTGACATAACCAAGTTATGTCTTGGTGGTTGTAGTGACAGTACAGTGTCCTTGTTAGACGGTGTAGTTCTGATGGTCCGTCTAATACTTACATTTTTTTCACTAAAGAAACACGCAAATTCATTACATTTCACAGTGGACATGAGTTCTGATGCTATCTGCTTTAGGGGGTTTGTAAGCTTGTCGACCATGGCAAATAGAGTGTGGTTATTGTTGATAATCTTGTTAATCATTCCCAATAAATGTTGCTGTCTGGCCCTGCGTCTAGCTCCAATTCATTGTTGAAGCTACCAAGGCTTTGTTTATAGATGTCATAGTGGATTTGAAGTTTAGTTTTCCTCCACTAACGTTCCGTTTTCCAGGGGAGCGTGTCAGCGAGGTCCATGACAGAGTGCTCTAGATTTGAAGTTATCCCTTTTATACCAATCTGTGTCTGTCCGTTAGCGTTTGGTAGCTCAACCCCTAGAGTAGCTGCTACAGAGTTAATGAATTGTTCACTCTCACGTATTTCAAGCTGTGTTATCATCTCATTCAGTCACTCACTCTGAAATTGCTCTGATCTGTACACCAGTATTGACTGCGTTCTGTCAAGTATAGGGAAATCATTTGAGCTCTCTAGACTTAGGTTAGCCTGTTGTGCTATGTTAGCATTAGCATTAGTTGATTCACCTCCGGACAAGACCCATAGTCCGACCGGAGGAGCGCTCAGGTGACTAAATCTTCCAAGCGGTTGATCCGTTTCTCCAACAGCTGTCTTAGCTCCTCAATCATAAAAAATCACTCAAAAATAATAAAGAACTATGCTGAGGTCCTCTTTTAAAAATCACATAAAATTGTAAAAATTGTGTGATTTTTTTTTCAAACCCCCTACAATGATGAATCCCATTGTCCTCGTAAATTGAAAGCGCATGCCAGTTGTTCCTAATTAGCATAGGTAAACACCCCGCTAATCCCCATAAAAGGGCATGAGACTGCAGGCCTGTGCACACAGAAATCACACACAGAAATTCAAAAGAAAAGTTCAGAGAGAGGTCAAGAATGCCCAAACCAAAATCTAAAGACAGTGGAGCACTGGACTCCAAATGTAAAAAAAACCCATCAGTATTTCTGAAGTGGAGGTACTGCTGCAGGAAGTGAACAGCAAACGAGCTGTCATATTCAATAGCGTCTGTAGTGGATATAAAATAACTTGTTCAGTGAACGTCGTATCCGGAGAAGGGCGCACAACTGAGGAAGTAAAAAAATATGGTTCGATCTCAAATCTGCGGCCAAAAAAATATTGCCAAACAGAAGGAGAATGTAAATTATGAAAAAATATTGTAAATGATTAAATATTATTGTAATTCAAATCCTATGTTATGAAACTCTAGATTTGAAGAAAACACAATAACGAATTATTTGCACAAACATGTCAGCACTCGAATATGCATAAGTGTGCTCTTGAGTGTGCGTAGATTTTTGTTCTTACCTACCAACAAATGCCAAATAAGAAAACATTGGTGAATGTCAGAATCTTTGTGGAAACTGCGTAAGTGGGTTTTAAGAAGGAATTTCCTCTTAAGAACGGTTGGTGAATGAGGCTCATTGTCTTATGACTTATGGCACGGCTCTTCAACTCTATAGCCAGAGAGCTGAAACATCTTTTTTTATTTTTATACCTGATATTCATAGCACAAAACCTGACATTCTAGGACTGAATCACTCCCTGATTAGAACAAGAGCATGACAACCAACGTGTTTTGGCCATCCACGAGCAGAGTTGAATAGCTCAGACACATAGTATTATATCTGAATGAGATTGACAGAATCTGTAACAAAATCAATGGGGTGGGGAGGTCAGGGGCCTCATTGATAAATGTTGCGTAAGGCACAAAAGAATGCATACGCCAGTTCCTACGCAAACTTTGGGATTTAAAAAAAACTAACTACAAGTGAGAATGTGCGGTCCTCCACGCACACTTTGACCCATGCGTTCACACAAACAATTTAGAAATAGGAAACTGCGACTCTGATGGCAGAAGGAGGAAACTTGAGAAAAGCTTTCAAATTAACAACATTGTGAAAAATAAATTGAAATATAACCTCTAACGTATTGCATATGAAAAGTTCCCTGAAGTGCACACAAAAAAATACGATGTCCGATAAATACAAACACAGATATCTGTCAATGGAAAAGAATCCCTCAAATATTTGTACAGGTGAATCGGGAATCCTATTCTATTGGATCTGTAATCATTCAACAGTTCTTGCATGTCATGAAATTCATTCTCACGAATAATAAGGCGAACATGAGGACAAATTACGTTCAAACTGATGCTGTTGCCTCAGTCGGGCAGATACGAATGCAGTGTCATTTATGTCATCACATAATCGTTGCGCATAACTGTCAATGTGATAATGGCCCTGTCATTGTCAATAACAATCAGTGCAATTACCACACCTGAAAGTGTTAGAAAATTGGGTAGATTTTACAATAAAATAGGTGGGTGTAAAAAGGCATGCAATTGCAATGCGTAATGACGCACAATGGCTGCTTTGGCACTGTTGGAAGATTTGGCGAATGGAAGAATTCGGAGGGATCGAATAATACCAGTAAGTCGCTCCCGTGTCCCTTTTCCCCCACCTGTGGCACAAACACTTTGTCTGTGTAATGCAATGGCCTTTTTGGCCTCCACTTAAATGTCACAACACTTCTTTTTCATTTCTGGGATGGTCTGACTTTCTGAACCTGCCGCATTCTCAGCGTTTGCCACATGCTGCCACTCTAATGCCTTTTTGGCATTTGTAATGCCCACATTGTGTCCACTAAACAATATATTTTTTCGTTGTTCAACCACCGCTACAAGAACTTTAATTTCACACTCGGTGAAATTAATTTTTTTTGGTTTTCTGTTGGGATTTGCCATCACTGCAGTCATGGAGTCAGTATCGATTAATATTAATTCAGGGTGTTTCAGTGACCATTTATAGGCAATTATGGGCGTTAATTGGGTGGGACAGGACGCTCGCACACGTGCGCTTAATATCAAGTGGGTTGTGATTTATAAAAGAAAACCGGCGTGGGATGTGCGTGCGCACTATTTCATAAATCCCAATGTTTTTGTCCGTACGCACTTTGTGTTTCGTTCATACGCAACATTTTCACGTGAATTCTAAGCACAGTTTTATAAATGAGCCCCCAGGTCCCTTGGATGCATGCTCTGATTAGCCTACTTCAAAAGCCTCCTGTAAAATATCTGTGCATGTTTGTCACCTGAACCTATAATTCCAGCATACTCTGCCTTTTGATAAATGAAAAGAGACATCTGTTACTAAACACAAAATTTTTTTTATTGACATTAAAGGATTGTCAAGCCACATCTTCGATACCTGGTACAAGGTAGGATGGTATGCATTTTGCACTGATGTCTGTGGTCAGCATGCAGTAATTAGTTTGTTATTGGTTGTCTGGTGCATTGGCAGAAATGTCTGTTTGTGGGAAAAGTTAAATTTCTTTTGCATATTTTAATTATAAATATAGCATCAACATTCTGAAAATATGATTTCCCCCTAGCTGATCATTGTCTGCAGTGGGCTCTGATCATAGTGTTATGAGACAGGAAAGGACAAGGAGCTTAGCCTTGGTAGTCAACAAACCTCAACCTTCTAGCCTGTATCCTGGTGTACCACAAAACCATGTGAAATTCATCTATATCCATGTGTATAAACACAGTGATGCTATTACTGATATTTGTGGCCATAATAATTTTTGTTTGTGAATTTTATGTCGAGGGACTGTGTGCAAATTCTGTTGACTGTAGAAAGGGAGGGCCATGTTGGGCAATTTTTTTAATTACATTGTGTTGCAATAGCTTCCATGAAGTCAAGCCTAGATCATCTATCTTCAAGCAGTACTAATTCCCATCCACTAATTCAAATGGGATGAGAAAACGCTATAATGTGGAAGGTACCGGGGAGGGGGAGGAAATGTTCTAAAACAGCAATGAGATGGGAGAGTTGGGGCCAGAAAATGACATGAAATGATATGATACGAAAACCAGAAAAGAAACCAGGCAAGCCTAGTTCAGCCAGCCCACGATTAGAAAGGATGAATGTTCTTGTCCCTGGCTGGTTTTGATCTGCGGTTTCGTATGTGGCAGACTGTGTCTTTAACCAATACACTATTTAAACAGCCGAAACAGCCGAAATTGCACTTTTACCTCAGCCATTACATTTTTGCTGAAATAACATGGACAACAGAATGTTTATTAACGAAACTAAAGTGTACTCTTGTACAAAGATAACTGTAGATGGCTAGCTAATAGCTATACAGTACTTATGATGAAAACAATGACACCAATCACTCCATGGCTGGTTCATCTTTAGAAAACAATAAAAATATAAAAGGATCACGTAATACAATTACCCTTTTAAATATATGAGATTCATGGCATTACAGAGTGGATATACGGCTCCGGAAAAAATTAAGAGACCACTGTACCTTTTTCTTTCCTTTCCAAAAACGTTGAAAAGGAAAGCTTTGAGTGAGGAACAGAAGCGTTCAATTTGCAGTGGTGTCTTAATTTTAACCCTTCTCTTCCTCACTCAAAACCTTCCTTTTCAACTTTTTTGGAAAGTAAAGAAAAAGGTGCAGTGGTCTCTTAATTTTTTCCGGAGCTGTATATTATTGTGCGACGGCTGAAAAGTATCAAGTGGATAAATATTTCTGAGAGACAAAAATTCTGAGAGTCTGAGAGGAGAATCAAACTGTGGTCAAAACACTGAAGATCAGGGATAATCCCGCAAGATCACAGGGCTTGCTGGTAGACAGTCTACCTCCGTATCACCTCCAAATGCCACATTTATCCCAGCCATTACATTTTTGCGGAAATACCATGGGCAACAGAATGTTTATTAAACGGAACTAAACTATACTTTTGTACACAGATTACTGTAGATGGTCATCCATACAATAACAGTTGAATAGCTAACCACTACACTATGTTAACTACAAGTGGACATACTACCTCGTCAGAAAATTGCGTCTCGACATTAGATCATTTTGTCACGCATTAACATCACGCCAAGTTTGAATATTTAGCTAGACACAATTAATCATTGTGTTAAACTGACTAACGTTTCTTATTAAGTTTACTTCCACCACAAATTGCATCTATGAACTGTATAGCTTTTATTAGCCACTAGCCTACTAGTATCTACTTATTATTTGGAATAGTCTTAAGAATTGAGCAATTGCTAGCGAGACTGAAGATGAACTTTACACTGCCAAAGCTATTTCATTTCATGGCACAATGTTCGTTTTTCTTTCGTTCGTGAATGACATTGATACAATAACTATCAATATAGGTGAAGAAGATAACTATTTTGTCAAGTGAAAAGAGAGAATCATGGAAATCCTTCCTCTTTTACTGTGCAAGGGGTTATGATCTATAGGCTATTACGCCAAAAAGCATGCACGGAGGCATACTTTGAAAATCCACCAAAAATAGTCGCAATATAACCGTAAACCGTTTTATTTTAGGCTGACTATAACGTAGCTACTGAAGGTTGTAGCCAGCAAAGTTTGTGTCTATCCTGAACACATCCTAATGCGTAATTTGTTGTGTATGGGGCAAGACTTGAACACCGGTTGCTTATATGAAAGGCCGTGTCTCTAACCACTACACTATTTAACAAAGGGCAGTCTGCATACGTGGTATGCGTACGCGCTTACGCGGTCCGGCAAAAAGCAATGCAGACAAAAAGGTTGAATTAATTAATCCATTTTTTTTCATGTATCCATAGATTATAGGAGTTGAATTCCTTTCCAGACATATTGGGATAGGGAGGAGGCAATGTTCCATCATGAGGCCCAGATCTCATGTATAGCGTACCCCTGAAGTTCATACCAATTAACATACTTGTAAATAATAATGAGCTTGCATAAACACACTCACTCTCCCCACTACCCAGCCCGCAAAAGACACACACAGAATCTAACACACTGAAAATATGACAAACAATTGATTCTACTGGTTTCTAGTGGTTTCCCTGTGAAAATGGTGAATGAGTGTATTATGCGTAAAAACACTTTGTAACAAGATAACTAGAATTCCAGTGTACCCACACACAAGGCAGTGGAAGTAATGTTTTGTCATGCAGCATTCAGAAAATGTGCATTTAAAATAGCAGTAGAAAAGTGAATTTCATCTGTTAGATCCTTAAAGCCAGACTCAGTGTCCATTCTAAAATGAAAAAAATGAAATGTCAGTTCATCTATGAATACTTTGTTATGAATGGATGATGAGAAATCAGAGGAATGTGTCACACATGCACAGCAAGACTACCTTTGAAAAAATTTTTACACGACAACACCTATCTTTGAGCAATATTTCGCTCCAAGCAAGCTTTGCACGCTAATTTAATGAGCAGGCACTCCCTAGCTAGGTGTTAAGATGATGTGCTAACTCTGTTGCTGATTCTACTAGCTACAGCTGAGCAACACTACCTAGCTAGATAATCTAAAATCATCTGACATAAACAACTTGATTAACTTTTATATTTAGCATGATATTTTGACATGCTGGCCCTGAATCTAGATGAGTGCTATCAGAAATCAGTCTGTAGATCAACATCTCTACTATGCTTTCAATTAGCTGTATACAGCAGCAGCTGACAAAGGAGGGAACAGTACTAGCTTTACTTTACTGTAGTAGGTGTCACAGGAACAGCAGACAGCTTCATTAAAAGTCATAGTTATGTTAGCTAGCAGCTTATAAACAGTAGCAATCTAATTATTGTACAATATATGCAATGACAATCCCTATCTTTTTCGTTGTATATCAGCCAGGGTCTATTGCTAATGTGATCATAAAAGTAACCACAAGGCAACAAGGCATAAAGTAACCCCAAGGCAACAAATCTCAACACATTACTTTTTATAGAGTAGTGAAATTATGTGGCACCTCTTTCAGCAGATTCAGGATATCATCACAACCAAGTGACTGCATTGTGAGCAAAGCACAACAATACACAACAATACAACAATACTCGACTCATTGCTAGCTAGTGAAAGTGACATTATGTTTTAAGGGCTTCTGATGCGAGCGCTAAAACATCAGATCCCTCTTCACTTTCCACTAACAAAGTGGGCAGTGGGACTAAAACTTTAAAAGTCAAATAACAGCATACCCCTTTTCTGGTTTCTGGTTAAGTCAATATCCACGTGAATACAGTAAAAGGTTTCAAGTACATCGCATTAATTGTAATTCATTCCAGTACAGTAATTTAAAGTAAGGCCATCAACGACCACTATGGGCTCTTGTGGAAGATTCTGTAAGTCTCATTAATGTTTTTTTTCATACCAAATGTAATCTTACATACATGATTCACATTACACTAGTGAAATTGATTAATTCTGTGTCCTAGAATATACTCATCCAGGCATGAACAAACCAGATACATAAGTTCTGTTATAAATACATTTTGTGAGAGGATGCAAGGAGGTAACTTGGAGTTGGTAAGTGTTTCATTACAAAAGGATTCCTAGGCTTGGTTTCCCAAAGCACTAGGATGTTCCTAAGATGCACGTAAGTGCCTCGTTATCTTATCGGTGTGTTTCCCGAAAGCATTGTCACTTAAGTGGCATGTAACATCGCTTCTTAATTAACGAGTGTGCCAGACCACTCGTTAGTCCATCGTAACAGGCACTTAACTGTTTTTGGAAACAGTTAATATTAAGGCAATAGAACAAATAAAAATTATCAAAACAGTTTTGATGTACACCAATTTATTCAGACACATTATATAATAAGTGTGAATGGATGCAAATGTAATTGAATGCAATTGGGTCAACTGAAGATAAAGAAAAACATATGTAAAACACGAAATAATTAAGAAAAAGTGGTCAAAATTAACTGGTCCTGTCTTTAATGGATAGGTGCTGGTGCCTCTCTATCATGTCAAGAAGAACATTGATTTCTTCAGTTCTGAATGCTTGTTTTCTATTTCTATTCCATTTTTGCTCCTAACAATTCGAACGGATTTTTCCCACTATGCTTTATATTCCCAGTTAATCAAATATGTGGTGGAATGGGAAACAGGCGTAAGTCCGTTGTAAGAAAGTCCATCTTAAGGCTATCGTTTAAACTGTCGTAAGTGCCACGTTATCGGGAAACTGGGCCCTTAACTGTTATAAATCCCTCGTAGCACAGGCAGACAAGTGGTTTTCTTGCTACTGGATTATTTCTGAAAATCCACTGTAAAAACTAAACACAGGATTGACAAGAATATACAGAAATCATATTAGCTAACAGAAAATGATAGCATGCACAGCATGTGGAATGAATAACATTTTACCAAAGTAAAATACAAACAAACAAATAAATACCTCGTTGACTGCATGCCATACAAAGGGATTAGTCTTCTTTATAATCGTTCACTTAATATGACGTCTGTAGTAATCAACATTAACTTTCGTCGGCGTACACGATGTCCTTGCTTGCTAACCAGACTTGCTTGTTGAGTGTCTAGCTTAAGAAAAACCCACTCACGCGAGAGCAGCCCAACGAGACTTCAAAATAAGAAAAGTATTGTACTACATGAAATAATATATAAAAAACAAACGCAACTCAAATTGACCCTCAACCACGACATCAGTCCTAGAAAACACGACAACCCATAAAATCATTTAAAACAGTGGCAGCAGTTACAACTGTATTTCGTTGTCTTGCACTGATGTTGTACACTGATGTCATACGTTGCTGAACATTTTGTGTAACAACTGTCGTATCACCTACAAGCTTGTAATAAATTCTCTTGAGTAGATTATATTGGTTCCCTCAATAGTTTATTTATAGTTTATGATCTATTATGTTTTATTAAGTTTCTGGGAGAACTCACCAACGAACCTAAAGTAGCGGACACAGAGTTTGACTGCATCATTCTAAAGAGCTAATTTAAGAGAAACTCTAAAAATTATCAGTCAAATGTATTTTATGAAGCCCTTTTTACATCAGAAAATGTCACAAAGTGCTTTTACAGATACCCTGACTGAAACCCCAAAGAGCAAGCAACAAGAATTAATGCAGAGTGGCTAGGAAAAACTCCCTAGTAGGGTCCAAACTTAGGAAGAAACTAGAGAGGAATCAGACTCTGAGGAGTAGCCTGTCCTCTTCTGGCTGAACAAAACTAAAAAGTAATTGCTTTGTACTTACTGAATCTGGCTTTAAAAAGACAAATTTGAAAAATGACTTTCTAATGTGCCAAAGAAGAGGTAAAGATAATACAGAATTTGATCAATACACACCAAATATTCTTTTTGAAAAAATCCATTTTCAGGCAACTAATTGCTTTAAAAGATTGAGGAAATCAGGAAAGATAAAGAGATTGAGGAAGTCAGGAAAGACAAGTCAGCTGGAATGGAAGACATGTTGTGGCCAGGGGTGCGCCAGGGAGGGGCTTGGGGGTGCTGTAGCTACCCCTAGGATTACCATAGCACCCCCAAGAAATTGCTGTGGTTTATTTATAAAATATAATTTTGTTAATGTGTGAATACTAGCCTATAATTTATATTTGAAAAATGAATAAATACATTAAAACAAATTATTTTTTGACTAAAAAACAAAGCCAACACAGGTGATCGTATTCGGCCAATGAGCATAGCACACATTGAACTTTTGACCTTACTTCCGCAGTAACGTATTTTACACATAAGAAGAAGCGCAATATTTGGTAGCTGTTAGGATTAGCAAAGTGAGTGTAACGTTAGCTATGGATCGGTTTTTACTCCCTAAATGTCAACGTGTAGACTTCCTCAAAACCTGCAAATGAGACTGAGAGATGGCGAACCTGTCACCAACCAGGACGGAGCAAAGCCATCGGAGGATGGAGACGAGGAAGGGGAGGCCCTGACCGCGGCCGCAATTGTTGCTGAGGATACTAACTCTGCTGTAAATGACATTAGCAATCATCCCAAAGAGGGCCCAAGACGACCAGTTCTTCAAAAATACCCTGCACGGCTTTTTGGGAATCAGCAGAGAGGTTTTAACAAAAGCTGGTTTGATCAATATGCATGGCTAGAATACAGTGTGTCCAGAGGCGCATCATTTTGCTTTGCTTGACGGCATTTTTTAAAACGTGGGCATGGATTTCATTTGGAGCCAGCATTTACCAGCAACGGGTTCAACAACTGGCGAAAAGCATCAGCATCTCTGAAGAGTCATCATGAAAGTGCGAGACACAAATTTGGGATGGAAACATGGTGTGAGTTTAAACAAAAAGAGACAAGCGGCTCAAAAATAGCAAACATGCTTGACAAGGGACATTCGGCATTGGACATCAATAAAAAGGAACAGATTTCAGTGATCGTGTGGTATTTGCATCCAGGAAAGTGCATGAGGAATTTCTGCATTTCACCCCAGAAGATGGTTTAGATGCGGACTCACTACTAGCCAGCATCAAGCGTACACTCAGTCAGTGTTATATAGATGTATATTTTTGTGTTGGCCAGTGCTATGACAGAGCATCGGTAATGTCGGGATGTAACAATGGAGTAGAGGAAAAGTTCAGGAAGGAGGTGCCACAGGCAATTTACATACATTTCCATGCACATAAGCTCAACTTAGTGTTAGTGGACTGTGTGCATAATGTCAAAGCTGCAGTGGAGTTTTTTGAGACACTACAAATGCTGTACAAGTTTTTTTCTGGGTCGGTGGTGCACAATCTTTTCATGGAAAAACAACATGAACTTCAGCCAACAGCGCAACGCATAGAACTCAAGAAGCTATGTGACACTCGATGGGCATGCCAGTATAACGCAATCTGGGCAGTCAAGAAAACTCTCCCAGCAAAATGGGTTACCCTGCGGTGATGTCATCAGCCAGTCAAACACGCACTGGAGGACAGAGGCAAGAGCTATCAGTGCCATCATTGACGAGAAGTTTGTTTTGCATCTCATTCTTTTTGAGGATGTCTTCAGAACAACCAAGTTTGTCGGATCAGCTACAGTCCCCCACATTTGTTCTGGTAACGGCAGATGATCTGGCCCAGTCTGTAATCACTGCCATCTCAGAAAAGTGCACAAATGAGACATGGAAAGAAATCCGAAAGCAGGCGGAAGACCTGTGCATAAATACAGGAATTGCAACACAGGCTCCACTACGTGAGAGAAGGCAGGTCCAAACAGCTCGACATCTGGAGGATTTTGTTGTGGATGCCTGGTTAAAGAGAACATGTTAAGACAGCATGGATGACCTGAAAACGCACTCTTTCTATCCAGTTATAGACAGGTTGGTAATGGAGATGAAACGGCGCTTTTCAACACAGACAAATGATGTACTTAGAGGCGTGATAGCCCTTAGCCCCAAACACACATCTTTTCTGGACAAACAGCACATACTGCCCATGGCCCGTTACTATGGAATCAGTGAGGAAAACCTGTCTGCAAAGCTCTACCAGGCTCGCCGGCTACTGCAAAGAAAAGATGAACAGGGACATACTATCACCAGCACTCAGGAGTTCCTATCCCTCATGAAGCCATACAATGCATTTATAGACTTGTACATACTGATATGCATATCTCTGACCCTTCCCGTGACATCAGTAAGCTGTGAGCGCAGTTTTTCTTGTCTGCGTCGTTTGAAAAACTACCTGAGGAACAGCAGTGGGGACTCTCAAACCAGTAACCTGGCACTGTTGGCAATAAACACTGAGAGAACAAGGACACAGGACAGCGACAAAATTATTGATGCCTTTGCACTTAACCACAACAACAGGCGGATTGTTTTGTTATGAAGATTTCTAATGGTGAGTGCAATTTCCCCCTCCGTTGCCCATTAGAAATGTAATGCATTTGGTGTTTGAGGCACAATTTCGAACTCCTTATAGTTATCTATATGCTCATTCATATAACATGTAACAGAATACTGTTGATTTATCAGTCGAGGTGTTAGCAAACATAAGTTTGTGATCTGTGGTTTTAATGTGCACAAACCTGTGTCTGTTGTTTGCTGCATAAATGTTTTTATGATTTTGTACAGTTTACAGTTCGGAATTAGCCAGTCTATTATCTCTCATCTCTCTGCCAATCACGGGAATGCATGGTATGCATGGTCAGTGTGCGTGCTCGTGTTTGGTGCAGCAGAGGGGGGCAGGTCTGGCCAGCTGGTGATGTAATCTCTGTTTTTGGCTGTTGAGTGAGCATTTTTTTCACTTTTGCCTCTTATGCTTTTTGTTAGATTGTTAAATACAATCTCCCTCTCGTTCGCTCGTTTATTAGACGAGCTGCAGAGCGGGTGCGTGTATCTGCATGTGTACTGTGTGTCAAGGGAAACTCTAAATTTCGTTTCACTGAGCTACCCCATAGCACCAGCAAAAGAAAATCTCTGGCGCCGCCACTGGATGTGGCAAAACATGGCAATGAGAAGCAGAGGCTTGGACTTCTGGAAAACCCAAGGCTACAAACAGTGTTGGGGTTAACATGTTACAGTAGTCAGACTACCTTTTAAAGGTAACAGGAAGTAATCCCTTACAACGGAGATCCAAAGGAAAGTATTTTATTTGAAGGTAAGTAAGACAAGCCGGGCAGACAAAACCCATAGGCTTTCCAGGCAAACCTGAACCATGAAACAACAAAGACGCTACTTACAATCTTAGTGTCCTGAGACAAACAATAATCGACCAAGAACTGAACAAACGAGAGAATTAAATACAAAGGCTAACAAGGAGAACACAAGAACAGGTGAAAGCAAACACAGGTGAACGACATTGACTAATTAGCTAACAAGAACAGGGCAAATAAATAAGAGTATGATGCTCACAAACAAGGGAAGAAACAAAACCAAAACAGGTACTGGAAAGATCCCGATAGGCTGGAATTATTACACTAATTAATTTTTCACATAAATTATGTGCTACTCAATTTCCCTTAGAGCAACCTACGTAGCTTTACCAAAGGCACATGCCCAACTCCCATTCATTTAAAATCGATATGTAGCTTCAACAAGCAATTTGTGAAGTGGAAGGCTGAGCTGCACGATTCAGGCTTGGGAAGCAGTTTACTATTTCAATTACCAACCACCGGAGTTGCTGTTGTTTTGCTGTAATCTTGTGCCTGTTGAACCACCAGAGTTACATCCCAAATCATCCTCTGTTGGACAACCAAAGCTGTTCCCAAATCATCCTCCATTATTTCCAGGTCAACAAATGTTCAATGAGAATGAACGTAGCTGTCCCATCAGAGCTATATTCACAACAAATTAATACGGAGGGCACTCAAATCTGCATATGGCAGGGAGCCTTGTTTGGGATTCACTAGAGTACACTTTCAATGTTAAAATAATGTTGCCTACATTGTCTTTGTATTGAATGAGAGGTGTTAACAGCTCTTTAACGGTGGTTGTTCCAATAAGCGGAGAAATATTTATTTTGTCAACTAAATACATGTTCTTTTTCGAATTGCAAATTTTCTGAATAATTTCATAACAGATTTAGAAATTAGTCACCTCAACTGAATAAAGTCAGGAAACTAATGGATTATGCACATTATTGCAAGTCAGTCAATTTGAGACTTCAAATTGCAATGTGCCTAACATTTTCTTTTTGTGTAAGTGTACATAGGGAGATCAGTGTTTATCAGTGTACATGGCTACAGCTGTTATTTTTATTCTTAATTTTTCACTGCATTGGATCTATGTTGTGTTCTCTGTTGAATAAGCCTGGCCTGAAAATGTGGAGGCACTTGCAATACAAAATCATTTCTTGATTTAAGAGATTCTTGATTAAAGAACTAAACGCAAATATTGTTCACATTCTGTGACGGTGCAAGTGCCAAGCATGCGTAAAAATGAGGCAGCAGAAAAAAGAAACAAAAGTCAAACAAAGACGATTCAATACTTTATCTATTTAGGTATCAGTTGTACGCACCACACATTCAAATACAAGGAACAATAATCTTTCTGTACTGTGACTATCAGAACCAATATATACTAAAATAATGACTAACTGAAAACCGGTTTGTCCTTGGGGTGCGCTGCTGCCATAATGCTCCGGCCTGTGGTTAGTACGCGTGGAGTACCGGATAAGAATAGGAGCTGCGGTGCCACGGTACCCCTCTCCTAGGCGCGGCTCCGGTAGCCAGCCCCACGGGGCAACATCGAGGTCGAGGAATAGGCCAGTCCAGACGGCGAGCGTGGAAGTCCGCTGTCAGGGAAGGATCACAGATGCCCGCTGCCTGAACCCAGCTGCGTTCCTCAGAGCCGTACCCCGCCCAGTCCACCAGGTATTGGAACCGACCCTGCCGTAGCCAGGAGTCCAGGATCGATTCCACTTGGTACGCCGAACCCCCAGCTACCTCCACCAGGGGTGGAGGTGCCAGTGCAGAGCCGGATCCCCCGACATGAGGAGAGAGACATGGAAGGTGAGTTTTGAGCATATTCTGCCCAGGGGAGAAAGCGGGTCCACTCAACTGGACAGTCCATGCAGTAGGACGGGAGGAACCTTCCCAGCTCTTGATTGGTACAGTACACTCCGCCTGCCCGTTAGCCTGCAGGTGATACCCGGTTGTGAGGCTGACCGCAACCCCCAGCCTGGACATGAAGGCTTTCCAGACTCGGGATGTAAACTAGGGGCTGAGGTCTGTCACGATGTCCTCCGGAAGTCCATGCAGCCGGAAAACCTGCTGGAATGGCATCTCAGCAGCCTGGAGAGCAGATGGGGAGGCCGGGTAGTGGGACAAATCTGACCATTTTCGAGAACCTGTCCACCACTACGGCGATGGTCGTTTTCCCCTATGCTGGTGGTAGGTCCATGATAAAGTCCACTGACAGGTGTGACCAAGGACACTGAGGTACTGGGAGAGGATGGAGTTTCGCTACCGGAGCCGTTCGTGGCGCCTTAGACTGTGCGCACACGGAGCACGACATGGCGTAGTGCCGCACAGTCCTCCCTATTCCAGCCCACCGATATTTTGCTCTGAACGCTTCCATGGTCCTACTGACGGCCAGATGGCCTGTAGCAGGGGTGCACCCAGGTTACCAGCCGGCCCCGCACTCTCCGGGGCACGTAGGTCTTGTCCGGGGGGCACGTTGCTGGGGTGGGGTCCCTCCTCTCTGCCTTCTGATTGTCCATATCAATGTCCGAGAAGACGGGACACACAATGTAGGAGGAGGGCAGGACGGGGCGGTCCCTAAGCAGTTCTGCCCCCTGGTTATGTAGGCGGGAGAGTGTGTCCGCCCTGACATTCTTCGTACCGGGGCGGTACATCAGGGTGAATTGGTGTCACTCGAAGAATAGAGTCCAGCGGGCCTGGCAGGGGTTGAGGCGCTGCGCTGCCCTGATGTATTCGGTGGTCAGTCAGTTCAGTGAACGGCTCCCAGGCGCACTCTAGCCAGTGTCTCCACTCCTCTAGTGCCAACTTCACCGTCAGTAGCTCCCGGTCACCCATGTCGTACTTCTTCTCTGCAGCAGACAGTTTCTTGGAATAGTAGGCACAGGGGTGTAGCCAAAGGAGGTTTCCATGCTGCTGGGAAAGGACCACCCCAACCTCGGATGCGTCCAATTCAACCCCTCAAGCTGTGAAGGGCTTGCGGTGGTCTAGATGTTTTAGGAGTGGTGCCATTGTGAATCTGTCCTTCAGGTCACGGAACGACCTCTCCGCGTCCGGGGTCCAGAGGTTGATCTTTCAACAATGACGTGAGTTTCGCTCTGATGGTGCTGAAGTCTCGGATGAACCAGCGGTAAAATTTGGCAAACCCGATGAAACTGTAGTTCTTTGATGGTCTTCGGGACTCTGGAGCGATGTGGTATCCAAGGAAGGAGATGGTGGGGGTGTGGAACACACACTTCTCCCCCTTTACATAAAGATGGTGTTCAAGGAGACGTTGCAGGACAGCATGAACGTGGGCCACGTGTTCCGAGTATGTTGGGGAGTAAATCAAGATGTCATCTATATAAACCACTATGTACCTCCCCAACATATCCTGGAACACCTCGTTTAGAAAAGCCCGGAACACCGCCGGCGCGTTGGATAGCCCGTACGGCATCACCAAGTATTCATAGTGGCCCGATGCCAGGCTGAACACCGTTTTCCACTCATCTCCCTCCAGGATACGCACTAGATTGTACCCGCACCAGAGATCTGGCTTGGTGAAGACGCACGGCCCCCTTAGCTGCTATATGGCCAACAGGACCAGGACCATTGGGTAGCGGTACTATACTGTAATGGAGTTCACTCCTCTATAGTCTATACAGGGCCTCAGCCCTCCATCCTTCTTCACAAAAAAGAAGCTGGCTGAAGCAAGGGAGGTGGAGTGGCGACTGTACCCCTGCTCTAGCATCTCTTTTATATAGGTCTCCATAGCTTCGTTCTCGGCCACAGAGAGCGGGTAGATCCTGTTCCCGGGGGGCGCGGTCTCCGGGAGGAGGTCAATGACGCAGTCCCAGGAGTGCTGGGGAGGGAGATACCTGGCTTTTCAGCTGGAGAACATCCCGATCAGGTCCACGTTCTCAGGTGGGATGTTCACTGGGAGGGCGCCCTCGGAGCTCTCCATCGAAGTAGCTCCACATGTGACGACCAGGCAGGCTGTCCGGCACCTCGTCGACCATCCCAGAACCTTCTGCTCTCTCCAGGACATTGAAAATGTCCTTCATTCTACCTGCAGCGGCGGCCATTTATGAACGTAGGTTTAGAAAATTTTTATTAAAATAGTTTGACACTGCTTTTTTACTCATAATTTTGTTACTGTGGTAGATCATCGATGTTCCCATACAATCAATCATTTTTGCTTGTTTGTCTAGAGATGTGGGTGGCTACATTTCGTGACGAACTGTGAATTTGCTAATTAGCTAGCCACCTATGACCGCCTACAATAGTTAGTGTACCTAACCAATTTGCTGACCGAACGTTACCGTAGCTGGCAAACGAGCTAGCTGGCTTGATAACGAGCTAGGTAGCGAGCTTGTGTCGTGGAAATCGCTAAACGGGAAAGGCACAGAGACTGTAGATTATTTTCACAAGTAAAGCCTTATTCAAGATTTGCAAACCTGGAGCAGTTAACAACACTCTCAGCAGTCAGTTCAAGAGCTCTCCATTGAAGGTTGAGCTCAGGCCTATATAAATTCAGTACAGCCCACTGTGTCCCCCTCCTATGCATGGTTAGTCAACATGTCTCACCAGCTTCTGTGCTAACTTCGGCTTAGAAAGATAAGATGTTTACAGCCCTTGAGAAGTTCAGCCAACACTATATGCTTCCTGCTTTCATGCCTGTTAGTGGCCTTTTGCCAGCCATTCTTTCTTTTCTTACTTTTTAATTTTCTTTTAATCTTCTTTAAATCTTTTACCTTTGTTTCATTTTTGTTCTGTTTGTTTTAATCATATTTTTACAATTTTATGTAATTTTTAAAAGAGGACCTCAGCATAGTTCTTTTGTATTTTTGAGTGATTTTTTATGATGGAGGAGCTAAGACAGCTGTTAGAGGAATGGATGAACTGCTTACAAGATTTAGTCACCAGAGCGCTCCTCCGGTCGGACTGTGGGTCCTGTCCGGTAGGTGAATCAAAAAATGCTAACGCTAACATAGCACAACAAGCTAACCTAAGGCTAGAGAGCGCTGAAGATTTCCCTATACTTGATAGAATGCAGTCAAAACTGGTGAACAGATCAGAGCAATTTCAGAGCGAACGACTGAATGAGACGATAACACAGCTTGAAATACGTGAGAGTGAACAATTCATTGACTCTGTAGCAGCTATTCTAGGGGTTGAGCTATCAAACGCTAACGGACAGACAGAGATTGGTATACAAGGGATTACTTCAAATCTAGACCACTCTGTCACGGACCTGGCTGACACTCTCTCCTGGACATGTGCTAATGCCACTGGATTAATCGCAGAGGCTTTCAAACCAGCCTTCCCCAATGACACATCTTACTGGCACAGCACCGGGGCTAGACCGAAGGCATCAACTCCAGCGGGGACTTGGTCTGACGTCGTATGCCACAGAGGCAAATCCAGCAAGAAATCAAATAAGAGAGCACCAACCCTCAATCCACCACCTGAACTCACACAGCAAAACAGGTACGATCCCCTGACTCGGAACGAAATGTGCGTAAATTAACCTAGGGAAGCTAACCACAACACTAGCATTATGGCTAACCAAAATCCAAGAAATAGCCCTAAAACCACTGATAGGACGAGGGCAAGAAGAAACTTTGCTAACTCCACATCTGATAAACCAGATACTACCTTGATTGCGGACGACATAACCAAGCATATCAGAATGGCAACGACTGAAAACCTAACCATGGCTGACACATCGGTCAGAGAGCTAACAGAAATGTTGCCAGTTATTCTCTCACACATCCAAGCAACATGCAGATTATTATCCACACTGGGTGTTTTGACATTCTACACTGAACAAAATTATAAAAGCAACACTTTTGTTTTTGCCCCCATTTATCATGAGCTGAACTCAAAGATCTAAGACTTTCTCTATGTACACAAAAGGCCTATTTCTCTCAAATATTGTTCACAAATCTGTCTAAATCTGTGTTAGTGAGCACTTCTCCTTTGCCGAGATAATCCATCTACCTCACAGGTGTGGCACATCAAGATGCTGATCAGACCGCATGAGTCTTGCACAGGTGTGCCTTAGGCTGGCCACAATAAAAGGCCACTTGAAAATGTGCAGTTCCATCACACAGCACAATGCCACAGATGTCGCAAGTTTTGAGGGAGCGTGCAAATGGCATGCGGACTGCAGGAATGTCCACCAGAGCTGTTGCCCGTGAATTGAATGTTAAAATCTCTACCATAAGCTGTCTCCAAAGGCGTTTCAGAGAATTTGGCAGTACATCCAACCGGCCTCACAACCGCAGACCACGTGTAACCACACCAGCCCAGGACCTCCAAATCCAGCATATTCACCTCCAAGATCATCTGAAACCAGCCACCCAGACAGCTGCTCCAACAATCGGTTTGCATAACCAAAGAATTTCCGCACAAACTGTCAGGAACCGTCTCAGGGAAGCTCATCTGCATGCTCGTCATCCTCATTGGGGTCTCGACCTGACTGCAGTTTGTCGTCGTAACCGACTTGAGTGGGCAAATGCTCACATTCGATGGCATCTGGCACTTTGGAGAGGTGTTCTCTTCACGGATGAATCCTGGTTTTCACTGTACAGGGCAGATGGCAGGCAGCGTGTATTGGCGTCGTGTGGGTGAGCGGTTTGCTGATGTCAACATTGTGGATCGAGTGGCCCATGGTGGCGGTGGGGTTATGGTATGGGCAGGCGTGTGTTATGGACAACGAACACAGGTGCACGACCATCACCTCATGTTGCAGCATGATAATGCACGGCCCCATGTTGCAAGTATCTGTACACAATTCCTGGAGGCTGAAAACATCCCAGTTCTTGCATGGCCAGCATACTCACTGGACATGTCATCCATTGAGCATGTTTGGGATGCTCTGGATCGGCGTATACGACAGCGTGTTCCAGATCCTGCCAATATCCAGCAACTTCGCACAGCCATTGAAGAGGAATGGACCAACATTCCACAGGCCACAATCAACAACCTGATCAACTCTATGCGAAGGAGATGTGTTGCTCTGCCTGAGGCAAATGGTGGTCACACCAGATACTGACTGGTTTTCGGACCCCCCTGGACCCCCCCAATACAGTGAAACTGCACATTTTCGAGTGGCTTTTTATTGTGGCCAGACTAAGGCACACCTGTGCAATACTCATGCTGTCTGATCAGCATCTTGATATGCCACACCTGTGAGGTGGATGGATTATCTCGGCAAAAGAGAAGTGCTCACTAACACAGATTTAGACAGATTTGTGAACAATATTTGAGAGAAATAGGCCTTCTGTGTACATAGAGAAAGTCTTAGATCTTTGAGTTCAGCTCATGTTAAATGGGGGCAAAAACAAAAGTGTTGCATTTATAATTTTGTTCAGTGTACAAAGGAAAACTGTCTGAGATCCTGAAAAATGATTTTTTTATGCTACTGGAGAAAATAAACAACTTTCAACAACATGTTTTCATCTCAGGCCCCATTCCAACCTTGGGGAAAGGAATTGAATCTTTTAGCAGACTCCTTGGGCTGAATACGTGGCTGACATCGGCATGCCTCAACCACGGGATAAGGTTTATAGACAATTTCAATATTTTTTGGAACTGTAAAGACCGCTTTAGACCTGATGGGGTTCATCCAAACATCATGGGATGCCAGCTGCTTTGTGCCAACATACGTCACGCTCTTGGAATGCCATTTCCAAACAAGATAAGCATGAAGGACAGTACTCATAGGCAGAGTATCCACCCCCCTCTCCTGAC
Organism: Esox masquinongy; assembly: GCA_016801175.1. NCBI lineage: Eukaryota > Metazoa > Chordata > Actinopteri > Esociformes > Esocidae > Esox > Esox masquinongy. Next base: position 45,024 of record JACXGI010000324.1, read on the forward strand.
CCTCTAACTAAAATCACCCAATGCTTCCAGAAGTTGTCCTTGTCCCAAACGGGGACACAACAACTCCCCTCCCCCCCTCCACCACACTCACCCTCTCCACCTCAATCACACCCACCCTCTCCCCCTCTATCACACTCCCCCTCCCCCCCTCCACCACACTCACCAATCAGGGAGCTAGTACTAACCAAAGAGAGCAGAGCTCATCTTTCCCTATGTCCCACTCCCCCCCCCCATTTAAAACGATTGCTTAGACAACTGCCACATCGTCAACAACCAAGCTGGCTTTACTTAATATCAGATCTCTCGCCAACAAATCATTCTTGTTAAATGACATTATAATATCCTACAACCTAGATTTTATGTTTGTCACTGAAACGTGGCTAACAGAAGATTGTAGTGCTACTATTCCTAACAAGACAGCACCTGAAAAATTTGGCTATATGAATACGTGTCAAAATGGTAGGAAAGGAGGAGGAGTGGCTGCCCTATTCAGATACATTCCAGTGCAAAGAAAATACACTAGGTAATTTTATTTCTTTTGAATGCCTCTGTTTTACATTGAAGGGTACCCCCAAAATTTTGTTTTTAACCATTTACAGACCTCCACGATATTCAGCAAATTTTATTGATGATTTTGCTGAACTACTCTTTTATATCAGTTGATTATGACTTGTTTATTATTACTGGGGATTTTAACATCCACATAGATAATAGTACGGACAATAATGCCAAAGAACTTTTTGCACTACTTGACACTTTTGATCCCACTCAACATGTGAAAGAGCGTACACACATTCGAGGCCACATTCTAGATCTGGTTATCTCTAAAAGGTCTCGATATTTCCTCTGTCATGGTTAAAGGCTTGGCCTTGTCTGATCATTTCAGCGTCTTTTTTGAATCATTTATCACCCTGAATGTTCCAGTAAACTCTGTTTCTGTTAAGAAAAGGTACATTAATGAGAGTACCAATGCTCAGTTTATGGAAGCCATAGCTATCTCTCCAACAATAAGCGCTGAGTCAGTTGATGTACTCCTGGATAATTTTAATGCCAAAATATTGAATGTCATGGATCGTGTTGCACTGGTAAAGGTAAAGAAAACTATGAGCAAACAGAAAACACCATGGAGAACCACCATGATGGTAAGCGCCCTGAAAAGAGAATGTAGGAAAGCGGAACATAAGTGGAGGAAAACTAAACTTCAAATTCACTATGACATCTATAAACAAAGCCTTGGTAGCTTCAACAATGAGTTACACAGGGCCAAACAGCAACATTTATCGGGAATGATCAACAAGAATATCAACAATACCCACACTCTATTTGTTATGGTCGACAAGCTTACAAACCCAAAAAAGCAGATAGCATCAGAACTCATGTCCACTGTGAAATGTAATGAATTTGCGTGCTTCTTTAGTGAAAAAATTATAAGTATTAGATGGACCATCAGAACTACACAGTCTAACAAGGACTCTTGATGGTCGTGTACCGTCACCACGACCACCAAGACATAACTTGGTTATTATGTCGCAATTTAATACAATTGATCAAAAATCCCCAGGAAGAAACAGTTCGACATCTTAAAGCTTCTACATGTTGTCTCGACACACTGCCATCAGACTTTTTTAAAACAATTTTTAACTCTATAACAATAGACCTACAGCAGTTAGTTAATAGCTCTCTGCAATCAGGCATTTTCCCAACGTCTCTAAAAACAGCTGCCATTAAGCCCCTATTAAAAAAAGAGAACACTGGATGCATCTATAATGAACAACTATAGACCTGTATCAAATCTCCCTTTTATAGCCAAGATCATTGAGAAGGTTGTCGTCAATCAACTCAGCAATTTTGTGACCTCATAGGGTGGCTATGACATGCAGAGTTCCACAGGGATCAGTTCTCGGTCTGCTTCTGTTCAATCTCTATATGCTACCTCTGGGCCGAATTCTACAGAACAACAACATTAACTACCACAGCTATGCCGTTGATACTCAAATATATATGGCTCTCCAACCGTATGACAACAGCTGAATAGACTCTCTGTGTCACTGTATAGAGCACATAAATACCTGGATGAACCAAAATTGTCTACAATTAAACCAAGATAAAACTGAGATTATTGTGTTTGGCAACAAAAATAAAAGAACAAGTATTAGTAAAGAGCTGTATTCTCGGGCCCTTAAAACCAGGGATCAAGTGCGTAATCTTGGTGTTCTGATAGACTCAGACCTCACATTTAACAGTCATATCAAAGCGGTCACCAAAACAGCATTCTATCATCTAAAAAATATAGCCAGAATCAAAGGCTTGGTGTCCCAAAAAGACCAAGAGAAACTCATCCATGCTTTTATCTCTAGTAGGGTTGACTACTGTAATGGCCTCTTAACTGGACTCCCCAAAAAGACTGTAAAACAGCTGCGGCTCATTCAGAATGCTGCTGCTAGACCATGTTAACCAGGACCAAGAGAACAGAGCACATCACTCCGGTTCTTAAATCTTTGCAGTGGCTTCCAGTCAGTTACAGAATAGATTTCAAAGTGGTGCTTTTAGTTTATAAATCTCTGAACGGTTTAGGACCCGAATACATTTCTGATTTGTTTGAAGAATATAAACCGAGGGTAGGTTACTTTTTAAATGTAATTCGTTACAGTTACAAGTTACCTGTCCACATTTGTAATCAGTAAAGTAACTTTTAGATTACTCAAAATCAGTAACGTATTCTGATTACTTTGAATTACTTTTAGATTACTTTCATATTAAAAGGCATTAGAAAACAAATATGAATAGCCTATAACCAGTTGAACACCCTTTGCGGGATCAGTCAGTGTTAGTGTACATAGCTGGCCAAAAACGGAATTTGCATTTTAACTTGTGGGTTTTGTACAGCGCCTTTGGAAAGGGTTTCTAAACCATTGCTTTCTACTTCAATATGATTGGGCTACATCTCTACATTACAGGCTAAAGGTCTGTCAGATATTCAGTCGTTCCAATTAATCCAATAACCCTCGATCTTCCAGAATCTGTCTGTTTATCTGAACATAACCCAAAATCGAAGGATGTGTTATCCTTTTCTGTTATTTGTTTTATTCATGTTTCTAATTGCTTCAAAACATTGTTGAAAAATCAATGGCAATTTATCAAAAGGGGTATTGACATTGTTGTATATAAAAGATATCCGCAACTTTTCGCGCGTACATTAATACAGTAGTATGATGTTTTGCTCCACAACCACCAACATTGTCAAAACGTTGTAGAAACCCCAGGTACACGAACGCACGTTTGCAATCGTAAACACCCGCACACAAATACGTTTTACCCGCGCGAACGTAAAATGATTATTAAGGCCACCAGCAATTGATTTTCAAATCGCAAATTATAGAAATAAACTGTGATATACACCCGCACTCTTAGTTTAAAGTCAATGTCGTCAGCAGCCAATGATAACCAATGGATGCAACATTCTGAGATGCAAAGCAAGCAGAATCACATGGCCTACCTGTATGGACGGAGCTGAGGTGGTTGCGTCAAAACCATATCATCATCCTTCGGCAGAGTGCATCCCAACACACCTTTTCTCCATAAATATCGTGATTAATTCCATATAATGTTTTATCTTGAAGGCAGCCCATGTTACAGCTATCTAACAAATAGTTGCCTAATCTTCAAAAACATTTCCTGTCTGAGTTTTTCAGTGCAACTCTTCTCGGGTGTGTTGTTCGGTGCATTTGACAAATAAACCTTGAAACTTGAACTATATAATATATAACACTTCAACTAATATATAACACGATCGAGGTAGGCCTATCGCGAGAAAAATGCGTCGAGTAGATATAACTAAATCACCTTTAAATGAGACGGCTAATGTAGATACACGCTGTTTTTACCAACTAAACTAGCGCTTCATCAGTCACTAAACCGCTTATACACGTCCACGTCTTCTCGCATGATGATCACACACAACTGAGGCGCTCAATTGTTATTTTGGTTCAAATAACGATGTTTTTAAAACATTAAATAAAAAAACCAAGCATGCAGCCTGTCAATTATTTCGCGCACCTATTCTTTTTCAATTGAAGAAATCCAAAAGTAATCAATTTTTTTTAAAAGTATCTGTAATCCGATTACAATATTTTAGTTGGTAACGTAAGGGATTACAGTTACTGTTTTTGTAATCCGTTACATGTAATGGATTACTTGTAATCCGTTACTCCCCAACTCTGACTATGGAATAAGAAAATTTCTACCACAGTAGGCAGGTGAGCTATCGAGTTGGTAGGCAGGCAAGCTATCAAGTTGCAAGGCGGGCGATATAGCTAGGTAACAGGCTAGGTGGCAGGTGTGTAAGCTAGCTAGGTGGATGGTGGACGAGCTCTCTAGGCGGTGGGTGTGCGAGCTAGGTGGTAGGCGAGCTAACAAAGTTGGTTAGCTAACTAATGATGTATTGAGCACTTTGTGCGGTACCAGACACAAAGGTTTCACCTAATGCTTTAGTTACACGGACAGGGGGGACATATTAACTAGACTAAATTGCAATATGATTCTACTTGCTATTTATCTAATTAGCTATAGCTAAACAGTGTTTACATTTATTTTTGCAGGAACTGGAACACATGCAGAGTAAATTCTGCAAGTTTTCCCACTCTAATCAGGAGGTCCTTCTGAAACACTGTTAGATACGGCTCGGAGGAGAAGCAAACTGGCCCTCTTTACACTGATTGTGTCTGTACTTTCAAAACTTCAGGTACATTGAAATCACACCTTCCCGATCACATACCAGAAGTGTTGGCAATAGATGGCAAGATAATTCAACATTTTCTTGTGAAGTGTGCGATTTCAAAGAAGTTTGCAACAAAAGCATGTTTTTTACTCACATTGGACACCATCTGAGAAATCGAAAGACTGTGCAGTGCCCCTTTGTAACGTGATTTTGAAACAAACTGTTACGAACCCCATGTTTCTAGCAGTCTAGGGTGGATGGTACAGAGACCCGTATCATAAAACTCATGCTAAGTGGTGTAGTGTACATGAACAGTGGGAACAAACGACACAGACAACCAAAGCTACCGTCAAACATAAAACGTTTATTATAAACACATGGTAAAGGTGTTAGGGAAAAGGGGCTGAGCTGGACCCAAGAAATAATATAGTCCAAACACCCCTAAACTGAACTTGCCTGCCTCAAGAACCGCATAGCTGACTACTA